>PNEQ01010068.1:0-11111 GCA_003012365.1 Medauroidea extradentata | reverse complement strand
CTAGGGCAGAGGACGCTATGCCAAAGCCCACCAAAAATCGTCATCGTATTATTTTGTTACGTCTTACAAAATAATACTTAAGTAGACTTTCAGTCACATTTACAATGTCTACAATTTAATTACTTTTTCAAATATTGCTTTTATATTATTTGTTATTGCTTTTCTGTGTATTGTTGCGTGTTTAAGTGTAATTCTGAACACGCCCTATACAGACTGGCAGTTATTAACTAAGGGCAGACGAGTATTAATAATTATTTTTGTAATTTTGGATGATATTCTGTAATGAATTTTACTTCAGTTTAGCTTGTAAGAGCTTAACCACCAAGTCTGGCGGGAACGCGGGCTACTGTGTCCTCCCTCCAGACGCCATGTCAGTAGTCTTCGCCTGATCACCGGAGCGTTAAGTCGCGCGTGGAGCACGTTCCCGTCTTCCTGAGGCCCAATCTATTGGGATCAAGTCATTTTAGTTTTCAATAGTTTATCAGTAACGTACCGGAACCTTTTCTTTCTTTTTTTTGCATGGCCTCAGGGATTGACATGCAGTCGGGGAGAGCTTTTTCAGCACCCGTTTAAGGATTTCACGTATTTTTCCATTGTTGGCCTCGTGACACTTTAACCACTTACGCCAGTGCTGCGGGCGGGCGAGAACAGTAGCGTGGTACATGATGGTCAGCTCTAGGCGAGTGACCACAATAAACCGTACCTTATGAGTCATCTGTATCTCCAACTTTCATTTCAGTAGTGGTAGTGGATGTCTCTCAACAGCATACGCCGAGGACGCTGCAGCAGCTTCGAGGGACGACGCTACTCTCTAGAAACGCCGTCGGAGTCAGGACAGGAAGGCCCATGGTCGCCGACCCACTCCCCCACACCAACAGGTAAAAGCCGGGCAACTTTATACTGTGACATCCCACCTGACACGACCCAGAGGCGTCAATACTAATTAAACATTCTTATTACTATAAGAACCATGCTTATAACATGTCAACTATATCAACAGTAAACAACCATGTGACCCACTCTAACCTTATTTAAGAGCCTCGACCTTATACAAATAAATAGATATTTGCAATTGATATGTCGCCATGTAGCGAGATCAATTCTTGCCTGCCTATCTAGGCTACAATTCCCAAACCCCTCCTGAACCTTCCAACTCCTAACAGTTACCATATCATATTGTAAAATATTCCTCTCGTCGACCTCACAAGCATAGTCTGTCTAACCAATTCGTTCTCTTCCATTCCACTTGAACCTTCTCACTGGTGTTTACTCTCTCCCATACCCTCCCTTAGCTAGGAGGCAATTTAACCCTTCCCAACCTCCCTCTCTAGTCACAAGTATGAACATACTGACCAGACTTTCCTTTCTTCTTCTGTATTTTAGTGTACTCCATCCCATTTCCTTCAAGATTACAGATGGCCTATATATTCCTTCATCCTCCCCATCGTACCGCTGCCTTCTTCACCTATTATTCACCAACCCCGTTACCCTATTCGCACCTTTTCCTGTTCCCGCACCTCAAGTTTCATATATGTATCCTTCTCTTTGGCATCATAGTCCAGCCTATACCATACCATACTATCAATCAGTATGTATTTTCCTTCTCCTCCCAATAACGAATTTCTACACGATTCATTAATTGCTATGTTTCGTTAATATTTGATTTGTGTTGATTGTAAACCAAAAAGTTCGGTAGGTACCTACCTTTTATCCTGTCTCATTACAGCTACCCATAACATAACAGTACAATTTATCTAAACTGCATAAACAAAGCCTATAGTAGTTGTAGTATGTTTTTATTTTACTGCTGTAGTGTGTGCAGCCAAACACTGAGATAGGCATCACAATATGTTGTCGACTGCAGCAATTTAATACATATTTCATGTTGACGAGGGTACGAATGTTCTCTAGTGATACATTAGTCAGGTGTAGTTGTAATGGACTCGACAAACAAATACCACAACGATCAATATCCCAAAATATTTCTCACGATTCTCGTTTAACCTACATTACAACATGCATCAGCTGACAATTTTTTGATTATTGATAAAATGGCCGACCGATTTCAAATAGGCTTCACCTGAGAGCCTTGGAAATAGCTGCTTCCGCCCCTTTGTTTACTATATATCTCGTTGCCAAAGAAGAAGAATCAAATCCGGACTCATTTTATAGCATTGAGTTACCTCTCTTTCCGTATGGTTAATGCTCGTTGGTTGGAGGCTTAGAGTAAATATAGGGTAGAGGGAGTTCAGGGGCGTCATTTGTTGCCACAGAGCAAGGGGTGGGGGCAAATGCCCCTCCTGGATTTAGAATTTTATGTGTATGAATATACTTTTTGTATTTTTAAATTTAAATAATGCTAACTTAAGCACATAAAACTGAAGTTTTATTATTAAAGCATGTAATTTATACATGCTTAATAAATTAAAAATATGCAACAAAGTCACTGTCGCCGGAAAACAAAATCTTTCATCCCCCCCCCCCCCAGAAAAACCTGAAATGATGCTGCTAAGTATCCTCTACACAGCTGCATGCGAAATTATGTGTTCAACATGTGTCACGTGACTTTAATGAAATATGTGCGTGATATTTGAAATAACATTGAAAGCTATGATAATGATTGCTTAGTAAACACAACTATGTTGGGATATTTTTGTACCTTATGAATATATGAACCAAGGAGAGCATACTACCATATTATCGCATAGTATAATCCCGCAGAAATATCAGAACGACAAATGTAAACAACATTTACCACGTTACTGTTTTCCTTAACCTTGCTGTTTTTAGTAAAAATGTAAATATTAGCTACATACTAACTATAAGGTTTTGAACCCATATCACATGACTAAATATATATTCCGGAAGGTATACCATGAGTTTCAAACAACGCGACTGCCTTTTTACGCCGAGAAAACAAAAATAAACAGCACTAAACTCTCGAGACTATGTTGAACACAAAATATGTGTGTCGTCCATGGCCGTAGAAAAACAGGCCTGGACACTCGCCTGGATATTTGTCCCCCTTGTTGTTTGGCTGTAGTTCGCCAAGTTATCGAGAATATTGTGTTTTATTGGCGCTTTAGTTAGGGCGGTCCATGGAGTTACCTCCATGGGGTGGTCGGACTAAACTCTGCCTACTTCCTTTTCACTGCGATAAACAATTTATCAAAATGTATTTTTTATTAATTTGTGAAATAGTTTATTCGCTCACAAATTTAAGAAAAGGTTCCAGCAACCTTTATTTACTTTATAAACTTAACAATGGAAAAAAGTGAGCAGAGTTGAGTCCGACCGCCCTTATTGAAGCGTCATAAGGCCCGTAATTATAAACGTCTTTCGAAGTACAACCAATTTCCCTCCACCCTAATCTGGAATTTTGGACATTATAGACCTCTTTCAGAGAGCGGCGGATAGCCGGCGAACAACCATTCGCCACCAAGTTTCCACTTTTTGGGAGATTGCAGGTGAATGACGGCCAGACCTCAATCGGCGAATCACCAGCTGTTCTGTAGAGACCAGTTATGAAAAATGGCGTGGAATTTTAACGAATTCATGCAGCACATGGATGAAGTTGTCAACTATTATGAATAAATAGATGACCAGAGACATGTGCGGCTACCCAAAATATATATTAGGGACATGGAAGATCCCTTTTCAACTGCAGTTCATCTCTGCGCGATACATCGCAAGCATTACATTCTGCAGTGATTTTCTTCCACATTTCCTTTTGTTGTAGTTGGACACGGAGTCAGTTTTCTTATTTGTAGTTATGTTTTTGTATTTATTATCAGGTCAAAAAAATTACATTTTTCTTTCGGAGTATATCGCACTGTCAAATTTTTATCTTCCATAGTCAAACTTTTCCGCGGCATCCTTCAATCACTTTTAATATCTCACGTGTGTCCCACTACAAAGACAACAAAATTGTTTACAGACAAGGAAAACAAAATCGAAACGATTTTATTTTTAAAGTTGGGTGTATTCATAACAGTGGTCTTTGAGCACTTGAGTCTATGTTCGCTGCTAAAAATGAGGCTGTGTTGCCAAATTTTATGAAGGAGAACCATCCAACTCCCTTTCAGCCGGCGATCTCCTGGCGATCCATCAGCTGAGACAACTATAGTGTAGGAAGGGTGGAAGACCGCAAGCGAACTGCTGCGCGAATAAAGGCCAGGGGCTTGCAAGCAAGCCTTCGGAGGACATTTATAACAACAAGGGTGTCAAGCACTGTCGTAGAAGAACAGGTCTGGACACTCACCTATCTATGTATTTTGCTTGACCCCCTTGTTGTTTGGCTGTAGTTCGTCAAGTTACTGAGAATGTCGTACTTTTTGGCGCTGTTTTACAGGCAGTCGGACTCAAACTCCGTCCCTTTTTTTCAATTGTTAAATTTATAAAGTAAATAAAGATTGCTGGAGCCTTTTCTTAAATTTGTGAACGAAGAAAGTATTTTATAAATTGATAAAAAATACGTTTTGATAATTTGTTTATCTTAGCGGAAAGGAAGTGGGCGGAGTTTAGTCCGACCGCCGTAACATCAGCGCCAATAAAACACAATATTCTCGGTAACTTGGTGAAATACAGCCAAACAACAAGGGGGTCAAATATCCAGGCGAGTGTCCAGACCTGTTCTTCTACGACCGTGGTGTCAAGCAGAATCACTGTCTATGAAGGTAGAGTTCTTGACACTGAGGAATAAAATGTGACTCCCTTCTTGTCGCCGAGCGCTAGTAGTAATTTCGAGGAAGAATTGTCTTATTTTAGTATTTCGTTTAGCTTACAATGTGAAGTTGTAACCGGAATTGCGAGTATTATATCTAAGAAAATTGGGAACGTAATTTTGTATTGGAACACATTTTTTTTCAACAATAAAATTAAATTTTTCAATATTTTACTTGTAGATGTACATTGCAACGATTCTAAAATTTTGTAGGGCACAAAATGTAGTTTTTGTTCGAATGTGTTCACTAAAACAATAATACACAATATATTTCTTCAGACTATTTTTATAAACAGTTCCACACATGCCAATGCATTTGTGGACATGGAACGTGTATATACTATATCAGCTTGCCTTATTAACATTATTTTATGTAAATAATTGCAAAAATGTTAAAATGCGAGATGTAAATAAGACAAATCTTCCACCAAATTACTACTAGCGCTCGGCGACATGAAGGGGCCACTTTCTCTTGCTGGAGAGTACCTTTATATGATCGTTGCTGGAAAGCATACACAGAGTCAAGACCTCTTACTCTTAGACCGTGAGCAGAATACATTTTTAGACAGGCGTGCCCAGACCACGGTCGTAGAAGAACAGATCTGGACACTCGCCTATCTAACAATGTATTTTGCTTGACCCCCGTGTTGTTTGGCTGTAGTTCGCCAAGTTACCGAGATTGTTGTACTTTTTGGCGCTGTTTCCCGGGTGGTCGGACCTAGGGTGGAATTCATAGTCGTAACTTAAGCAACTTCTTGGTCAAGTCGTTCTCGTATGACGTCACAAATGCCTATTAAATGTCATAAATGTTTCTTAAGACCTTTCTTAAGCACATGGCCACGACGAAGACAATCTTATTTTCTAGTGGCTTGAGAGTAGATATTTCTGTTGCATAGTCACTGCTTGAGAAGGTCGTGTTGCATAGACAACGAGGTTCTTCTTAAGTCTGCAAACAAGACTGTCTTGGCCAAGTTCACTCGCGAGACGACTTAAGACGTCAAACAAAGTAAATATAGGTAATTTTCGCTAACGGTTGAGTGTTATTCCGTGGCTATTTGAATAGGCGATGCAACTTCAGTTGAGTATAGTTATGAAAACAAATTACAACAAAAGATATTGCGATTTTATGTTGATGTAATTAAGTGGGATTCATAGTCGTAACTTAAGCAACGTCTTGTTCAAGTCGCTCTCGTATGATGTCACAAATTCCTAGTCAGTACAAACAAGCTACAAATTTGTTTATTTGTAAAATAGGCTACTTTGAAATATTCTACCGATAACCAAACTTGGAAATGAAACACGAGGTTGGAAAGATATCCGTCTTTGCATTCAGCAATAATAGTCCATTAAGTCACTAACCTAAAGTACCGTAATATCAAAATAGTTATACCATTTCAAACATAAAGCTAAAAATGATTTCAGAATTTACTACTGTAAAAAAAGTACAGTATTTCGATGCTGCAACCATTACTAAAAATATATATGTTTAAATCGGTTAATCTTTGCTTATTTTCTATACTTTTATCTCCAGAGGCATGTAATACCGCGAACATGTTCCAGATATCTTAAAAATTAATCAAAAATAGAAAGCGACGAATGTGTAATGGAACTGTCAGTGAAACAAAGCAGAAAGCACGAAAGTTATTTCCAACTCGCATGTAGTCGTGTATGTTCGTGTGTCTTCGGCCACTTAAGCAATTACTTCGTCAAACCGGAAGTAGCACATATCCAAGCTCGTCGACTTCATGAAGCTATCCTCTGGACACCGACGGAGTTGGGAAAACGCTTTCTTAAGAAACAAGACCGTCTTGACCATAGAGGTAATATATAGTAGAGGGAGCATGACGTCACAAATGTGTGTCCAACATGGTCTCGAGAGTTGGGTGTCGTTTATTTATGTTTTCTCGTCGTTAAAATGCAGTCGTGTTGTTTGAAACTCATGGCGTACCTTCCAGAATATATATTTAGTCACGTGGTGTCACCAAGATCTCGGTTCAAAACCTTATAGTAAGTACGTAGCTAATATTTACTTTTTACTAAAAACAGTTGGGTTAAGGAAAACAGTAACGTGGCAAACATTGTTTACATTTGTCGTTCTGAAATTTCTACGCAACTGTACTATGCGATAATATGGCCGTATGCTCTCCTTAGTTCGTATGTTCATATGGTACCATAATAATCCAACATGGTTGTGATTGCTAAGAAATTATTATATTTTCTCTCAATGTTATTTAAAATCTCCCGCGCATATTTCACTTAAGTCACATGACACATGTTGAACATACAATTTTGTATGCAGCTGTATAGAGGATACTCCCTCTACCCTATATTTACTCTAAGGTCTTGACGAAGTTCTTGCTTAAGTTGGGACTATGAATCCCGCCCTTAAACTCCGTCCACTTTATTCCACTGTTAAATTTATAAAGTAAATAAAAATTGCTGGAGCATTTTCTTAAATTTGTGAGCGAAGAAAGTGTTTCATAAATTGATAAAAAAATACGTTTTGATAAATTGTTTATCTTAGCGGAAAGGAAGTGGGCTGAGTTTGGTACGATCGCCGTAACATCAGCGCCAATAAAACACCATAATCTCGGTAACTAGGTGAACTACAGCCAAACAACAAGGGGTCAAATATGTAGGCGAGTGTCCAGACCTGTTTTTCTACGACCGTGGTCCAGACCATTACTTCTATGGTTGGAGGTCATGCAGATGCACCGTGTACATCTATCTTTGGTGATGTTTTTTTTTAATGCAGAATATGATGCAGTTGTCAAAAATAGAAACAGAAAAAATTAAACATGGGGGTTTGTGCGTTGAACTGCAGTTACAGTAGGAATTAGGTTATGTTATGTAGTGCTTTAGTTTGGTATTTTAAATGACAAACTGTATGTTGTTTTCATTTTATTAGTGGATATTCTGTACGTAGGGAAGTCAGGAATGATTTCAATTCAGATCACTGTTACGGATTTAACTAGTGACCTCATTGAGTGAACCAAGGACCTTGAAATCACAATATTCGAGCTTAGTGGGCGAGAATGAAGTGTTAAACACATGAATTCTGAAATGGCTACACCGTCCGGTGACTTTGCCCGTTTTCCTTTCGAGAATGTAAAGAACTTACTTGGTGTCCTTCCCCAGGGACACGAAAAGGCTTTGAAACATGCCTTCTACAATGCGCTAGCACTGGTGTTGCTGGTAGGATGTGGCGGCGTAGCATGGGCGTCGCTTGTAATTCTGGAGCCCTTTGTCAAGCCTCTAATATGGGCGATATTGTGCGGTTCCGTTCTCCACCCTCTGAAACGTTCCTTGGCAACGAAATTGTTCTCGTGGTTGGAGACACTGGAGACATCGTCCGCCCCTTTACTGGTCGTGATGCTGATGGCCCCGGTGAAATTTGTGGACCGCTTATCGGACCGAATTGGGAACTCTTTAAGTGCGCACTTGAAACTTATTATAATGGGAGTGTGTACTATCTGCTTACTCCAACTGTTATATTATTACACCCCACATTTTTGTGTGTGCTTCATGGTACAATTAGGAAAGTATACAAGCATATTGATACAGTGGATAATCCAACAGTTTAATACTATAGTGGTAAGTATATATAAATTTTTTTTATTTATTATTAATGACTCCATTTTCACTCTCCACTGGTGGAGTTTATAAAATAAATTCCCAGATGGGAGAAAGTTATATCTGAAATCGGCCAGATATGAGTTACGGTAGTGTATATTTCTCTATCCCCGATACTAGATATGGTCCAGATATACTTTTTATCACATGGGTTGATATGTATACACACAATAAAAATTTACATTAACAATGTTTACAAATTACCTTAAATATGCTACAAATGTTTTGTTAGTAGGCTTATAGCCTAGTTTAGAGCACCCAAATGTCTTCTGAAATTACATGAATGTACAGAGAGAATATATGTATAGATCACTATACAATCATGTTCTTAAGTTACCAATGTCTCTGTGAGACCGTGAAACATACTGCCTACCCGCCCGAACTAAATAAGATTTGGACACAAAATGTTTTCCTTGTGAAATAACCTCTTCACCACCCCCCTCCTTACCGACCGCCCGGCCCTCCAAAGAAAAAACTGTACTGTACTGTTTCTGTAACGAGCTCTGAGCTCATTGAAGCAAATAAACAAAAAAAAAAAAATCGTACACACTACATACTGGATGTCCAGAAATGGCAGTATGATAATTGATAACCACACCAAGCGAATCCTGAGGTAAATTGGAGACAAAAATTTTAGTGACAAAATGTTGTGTATTGTCATTTTGTGCACACAATGTGGCAACATAGCACAGAGAAAGTTCCCATTTGCTCTCCACGTCTAAGTATTATTCTATTTGTTATGTTGAGTAGTGCTGGAGAGGACATACTCTGTGTTATTTTGTCACATTGTGCACGTAAAATGTCAACATTTTGCCTATACAACATTTTGCCAGTTACATTTTTGTCTCCAATTTAGCCCAGAATTCACATGGTGTGCTCGTTATAGGACAGTTTCTGGACATCCTATAATCTATAGTATATAAAAAGTCACATTGAAACTAGTTTTGGACTGACGTATCTCATCTTTATAAAGTATATGGCCCAATTCATAACCATGCAGGCAGTTTCAAAATAATAATAAAATAACATAATTAGGCTGCCTCCTGGAGGCAAATTCTCTCCAAATTCCAACCCTTTCTGATTTTTCAAACCCACTGTAACAGCCACCAACTTCTCCCGCAGTACACTCCATTCTCTCACTGTCCTAACAAGTATTGTCGTCGTACCAGGCCACAGGCCAGGTGGAGTTGCGCCTGGTCGTGGTAGGTGTTTGCAGAGTGTGTCAGTGGCCGGTGTGCGCTAGTTGGTAATGGCAGATGTGTGGTGGATCAGTGACGGCGGCAGGGCGTGTGTTAACTTGACACCAACGTGCGACACCTACCATCCTGGCCGCCGCACGGCCATCTGCCAGTGTAGGACACATGGCTTTGCTGTCCCCTCCCTCTACCGGGGCATGAAGAAGGCAGTCTGGAAGCAGCGGCCGTGATGGACGGAACGAGAGAGACGTGGTGTGTTTCGGGATTCAGATTCGTCCAGCGAGAAACGTAATGCGCATGTGCAACTACCCGGCCCAGTGTTTTACTTTGTTTTGCCATTTGGAACTGGCTCACGTAAGGTCCTAGGATATGGGGGTGTGGACCGCCCCATAAGTGTCCATGTAAGGTGTAGTTTTCTCCAGATCCTCCCTGCTTTTCCCGATCCGCAGCTGTTTCGACTCGCCAGGTGAGAGATGGGCACGAACAGACCACGACCCATCGAGCCTCTTGTTCCCGGCTACACGCTTAACCGGGTGGCGCCCAGAGCATTCCGACGCAGCTCCGCTCCTACCTCACTCTCACTGGACATGGCGTCATGGCGCCCAATGCTTTGGCGTGAGTATCGCAGTGTAAATAGACATACAACCTACGCAGAGAAGGACTGGAAGACGACACTTCACAGGATCGCCACAGTTGCATTGTTCAGCCAGCTACATCACAGCCCGCACGTCAGCGACAGCAGGAAACAATACACGGAGCTAGATCTAGAAAGAAATCGAACCATCACACACAATGAGCAGCAAGGAGTGTGTTCGGTGTGGATTACCAGCCTTCCCTGATTTACTTTTCGGAGAAGTACTGCAACAGTGCTGCACATGTGCCATGGAGAATCGGAAGGGGAAGCCAAGCACGAAAGTGGAGAAGCTTATCGACCTCAGCCCGCCAAGGAAGGCCGAAGTATGTGACTCGCTAACATGTGACAGACAAGGGAAGGAGATGGCCACTTGTGTGACATGTCGAGTAAGATGCCACCGCAGATGTTCGCACGCCACGGAACTTGTCACGTTCGGTGAGGGTGTGTTCGCTTGCGCAACTTGTGTGTCATCGAGGCTCCCCCGCTTCAAGGTCATACGTCACAAAAGAGTGGGGACATAATGAAACTTCCCGAGTTCTTTGGACACATGCACGAGGACATATACCAGTTTCTGCAGCAGTGTGAAACAGTGTGTTTACGTTACGGCGTAGTGTATGAGGAGTGGGTTGATAGTGCGATTAGCAACTTGCATGGTGCCGCAAAAGACTGGTGGAGAATATGGGGCTATGCAATAATGACATGGGACGAGATCACGAATGGCCTACGGCAGGGATTCCCAACAAAATTTTCCCAAGGACCACCTCGTCCAGGTGCTATAATGCCGAGGACCCCCGCAAATCCCTAAGGCCTAAACGGTAAACCAAAAGTTTAAAATTAAGGTTGACACTTTGAGAAAAAAGATGGCGCTTAAAATTTGTTGTTCAATTTTGTCTTTATTGTTATTGTTTCAGTTTAAAATGTGTCA
>PNEQ01010067.1:0-20436 GCA_003012365.1 Medauroidea extradentata | reverse complement strand
TTTAATAGATTTGGA
This sequence comes from Medauroidea extradentata, assembly GCA_003012365.1. Classification (NCBI taxonomy): domain Eukaryota; kingdom Metazoa; phylum Arthropoda; class Insecta; order Phasmatodea; family Phasmatidae; genus Medauroidea; species Medauroidea extradentata. The sequence goes on along the minus strand of PNEQ01010067.1, from coordinate 20,421 downwards.
TGTATATAGAGAAGGAAGTAATTGGAAATCACAATGAAATTGATCAAGTTATATTTATTTGTACGCATAAATACAATTATGTCAATTTTTTTTTTACAATTTAATAGTTTTTACTCCACGCAGACGCATCGCTCACTCAAGTAGGAGAGAGACGGATGTCGAACGCTGCCGAACGCAAAGGCCGGATGTACTTCTTTGTCGCTCGTTCCGCGCTCTCGCTTGCACTTCAAGCCTTACATGGAACGCCTCAGAGCGAGGTAACGCCGCATGAGTCATGAAGCACAGTTTTCAATTTTAGTAATACGATCATAATATGGTTTTCGTTTATGTATTTAATTTTTCAACATACAAAATATAACTATTTCTTAATGACATGTGTTATTATAGATTAATAGTTTCATTTCGTTGGTATTTCATTATTTTTCGTCGCATAAGTATTTCATCGGAGGATGTAAACTTGAGCATTCGTCGATTAAGCATTCGTTTTCCCAATTAGAATTAATGAGGGCCTGACTTCCAGCAGACTACGACAGAAACAAAGACGTATCGTTCGTAAGCAATATGGCCACATTTGAAAATTTTGTACTTTCTTAACAGTTAACTACAAAGACAAAGAAGACTCGATCGTACGCAGTGTGGCCATCCTTGAAAAATTTAAGTTCGATAACAGTAGGTTGGCATATGTGAATATCATCAGAACAAAAATTAGAGAATAGAAATTTGCGTGATCTCTCTTGGTATCATAATTTACTCTACTAATTTAGAATAACCTCGCAAATTACGATTTTATTATGTTGTGGCTACCGTGTAACCAAAGAGTTAATTTACGTCAGATGATGCGGGGAACAATAAAATAACAGGAAAAACGGGGGGGGGGGGGGGGGGGGAGTGTATGTCCATACTGGCAATCGCAGTCCTCCCCCCTTTTTTTCACTCTCCCAAGTGCACCTATAAAAGTTGAAATAGTTATAGAAGATTCCTTTACACTGGTTTGTCTGAGCTAAACAAAATCTACATGGCGCAACCAAATAATTTGTATATGACTAAATAAATATTTTTGAGACTGAAAAAATTACTTCGTCGTTTTATTTTTCTTTGCCAAAGTGTATTATTTGGTCCGTACAACTAAATATTTGTTTGGTTACGAGCTATTATAAAATTAATGGTTAGAACGTAGATTAGAACACTGGACCCCTCTAATGAAGGATCGTTCATTAGTTTCCATAAGCAAGATTAAACGTTGATGATAATAGGAACATCGTAAAACTCATGGGGTTCACGCAGATGTATATTATTATTGTCTGTAAGAATTGTTTAGTAGGGATTGATTGTAAATAAATAATCATTGTACTGTTACACAAAAGGGAAGGTAACTGGCTGGAAGTGTGATTTCATATAGAGATTTGGTTGGCCCTAACTTCTAAACAAATTATTACGTTTGTTTCAACCATATATTTTATTGCCAGGAGTAAATACTGTTTCCAGTAAACTACTCAGTTAAAAAATTTTTTGTACTTTTACAAAAACGTTTTTTGGAAACTAGTTTCCAAAGAAGTTTTTTGTAACACTACGAAAATATTTTGTAAAATTTACAAAAATATTGTACATTTACAAATTTATTTGTATATGTACAAACAGTTCTGTAAATCTACATAAAAATTTTGTATATTTACACCTTATCTGGTTCATTTTACAACAATTGCTTGCAGTGTTACAAATTTTTTTTGTAAACTAGTTTCCAAAAAATTATTTTGTGAAAGTACGAAATGTTTTGTAAAATTGGAATGGTCTCCTAGGTTTATTTTGTTTCAATTCGAAAAATCTGCTCATTAGCATTATTTTACTAGTTCCCAAAGTTGTTTACGATATTTGTAACCACTTTAAAAAGGTTTCTGACATCTTACTTTTATTATCTGACTGCGATAATGTTCTGATATTACGTTACAAGAATTTACTTGTAAATGTACAATTGTTTTCTTTTTTACTGTGTAGATGTTTTGTTGAGTGAACAAAACCAGGTGTAATGCTTTAGGCATTTTAATGTGGTAACAAAATATTTCGTTAGTGCAAGTATATAATTATTTCGCAATATTAAAATGTTTTCTTTCGGTGTGCTCCACGCAAATATTATTATATGTTTTAAATTTCTGTAACTTTTAACTCAGCAGTTTGGAGGAAAGTTCAGCAAGCAAGAACAGTGAGTCTTGTGTTAGAATGTACGTATGTCTATGTGTGTTATTTTTAATTCACTCCCTCTCCCCCCCCCCTCTTTTAACTCATCGCAGGATCCGTGCCTGCGTTGCTGGTGGCGCCCCCTAGCTTGCCGAATCGTGACCTTAGGGCACGCATCATGATTGGCCACCGCTGTGGTCGCATAAGGGACGGCAGGGGAGGGAATTGCTAGGGTAGGGGAGAGTCGCGGCGTGCGAAGGGCTGATTAATACGAGGAGGCTGGCGGCTAATTCCACAACGCCGATAAGGCGTTTTCAATTTGCATCGTCGACCGCAGCGCCCCTGGCGGAGAAGGATGGTTAACTTGAGGCGGAGGAGTTGGTTCTCGTGCTGTAAGTTCAAATACGCCCTTAAGAGCGTTTCGTTTTGAGTAGTGTGCTATCTCATGGCATTGAAACAATGCAGTATGAGTCAGAACTGAACTATAAGGGTTGGTAGCTTATGAAAAAAAAAAAAGTGAGTCTACAATACGTTTACAATTTTTCCTGTAAACTAATGATGCCCTGAAATTCCACTTTAAAATTTAACATTTAAAAAAATATAAAATAAAATATCACTTTATATGAAGCAACGACGCTCTGAATAAAGTCAAAACAACGGAAGTTAAAGTAATTTTTATTTTAAAATATGGAATTTGAAGTAGATATTCAGGGTAGCATTACTTCTCATTATGATTCACTTTGCTGAAAAATTAAAAACGTATTTTCAGTTTAACTTACGCTTATTAATAAGCTGTCACCACGCAAAATTAACACACTCCATTCTGACTCTTCCCGTATGTGTGTGTGTGTGTGTGTGTGTGTGTGAGAGAGAGAGAGTGTGTGAGTGTGAAATAAGGCTAGGCCTATCGATTAGCTCGTTACTGGTATACTTCTGTGTAATTTATAAACTGTCTTCTTGCCCTATGATTCTGTTTGTCTAAGTGAATCGGGCTATACATTTTGGCCATGTTTGGTATTATTATCTAATTATGTAAATACCATGTGTACATGATACCAAAAGTAAGAAGAAATCAAATGATAACATACTGGGCGCGTTCCAATAATACCTGCTGCATCTGTGAAAAAAAAAATTGTTTTGAATACATTTTACTATTATTACATAATGAGTAGGGATGGTGGTATATCGCGAAAATTGTTTGCGTGAACATACCCTTGAAAACATTGTGGTTTCTCGCAACACGTATGATTAGACGTCTGACACTCCGTAGTTGTCTGTAGACCAACAACAGGTATCTAATATTACAATTGCGCGATTCTTAATGGCTCAGTCAAATAGAGTAACAGCTCCACGAACATGCAAAAGCCAGTATCTTCTGGTAAGCTGAACGTGTGTTGTAATCCAGCAAACAGTCAAGTTTTCCCGCGATGAACCGTCATCTCTAATAACTAGGTTTATCGGTCTTCATGTGTATCACGTGTTGCCTATGTGTAAGGCTCCACATTTCCTACGCCCATTTTCTCGAAAACGGCTCACTTGAGGCTGTTGCAAAAGGCTACTTTTTTTTTTTTTCATTCATGCTTCCAGTTACAAAGTGAGTTTTTAATATCCAAATGTAATGGTGGGTGAAAAATACAATGCAAAACAATTGAACTATACCATTATCTACTGAAATTTAAAGGTATTCGAAGCCATTTTTTATAGATTGCAGTTTTATTATCAAACGGCGTCCGCATATACATTATATGTTTGTTCTTAGTTTTTGTTATTTAAACAATGTATGCTCAGTGTCAATTTTCAATCGCTAATTTCTCTCTTTGATGATTCTATTCACTCGATCTTTGTAATCGCAATACGTCGTGTTTTTCTCTTGCTGAGCTGCATGTTTTAAATTACATTAAATTTAATAAAACAATCAAATTTCCACTGTTTTAACGGAAGGTTAAGATTTGGCCAAAAGCTTTGATTTGCGTAACTTTACCTAATTTTTTGAAAGGAATCGTCTTGCACAGTTTGTAACATATTTTCAGAATACCCGGTAGTCATATGATATGATTTAGTAACTTATTTTTATTACTAAGTATTGAGTTATTTTAGTGTAAAATGAAACTAAATACGAAGGAATACTTTACACAGTTCTAACCTAACCATTTCGCATTTGTAAATTTTTTTGGCATGTCGCTTTATCTCCCACGAGTGTCTTGTGCTCCCTTATAAATATGTTTACGCCTAATTAAGGCTCAACTTTGAATGAAATAAGGAGTATAATATCGAGTGTTACGCTCGTACGTGTGTCGTGTCCTGTAGATCAATTAATATTTCTAACGACATTTTTTATGCAAGTATCTTTTCCAGTGCGGATTATTACTGTGTTCATTTAAAGTTATTTTCTGTGCTGAGAAACTCATAACGTCTAGTATTGCGTGTGATAAAGTTCTTATCATGACATACAACATGTGTTCATCGCATGAAATCATGCTGTATATTTTCCGACCCCCAGCTAAAGTACACACTTCCCTATCTTCAGCTGCAAAATGTCAACGTGCACGGTCGTAGAAGAACAGGTCTGAACACTCGCCTATCTAACAATGTATTTTGCTTGACCCCCTTGTTGTTTGGCTGTAGTTATCAAGTTACCGAGAATGTTCTACTTTTTGGCACTGTAATCCGGGCGGTCGGACTCAAACTCCGCCCACTTTTTCCCATTGTTAACATTATAAAATAAATAAAGATTGCTGGAGCCTTTTATTTTTTCATTGTGAGCGAAGAAAATATTTCATAAATTGATAAAAATACGTTTTGATAAATCGTTTATCTTATTCATAGGGAAGTGGGCGGAGTTTGAGCCAGGGCGGCTGCAGTGCCAATAAAACACAATTTTCTCCGTAACTTGGTGAACTGCAGCCAAACAAGAGGGTCAAGTTTCCAGACCTGTTCGACGGCCGTGGTCAACGTGCAATTTGATCATGTAACAAAAGAGCAGCGTAAAACAGTCTAGTTATTTTATAACGTCTTTGCCTATAGGCCATCAGCATTGATCTTGCTTGCACCCCTGCCAACTGCAGAATTGCCAACTGTGAACTGTCGAATGAACATTTAGAACGGTGCCTGACATTACAGGCTCAGTTTGCCTCACTTGTGTATCCTCGTCTCTGGAAGTAAGCTGTGCACGAATGCGCCAGGCGTGAGGAACGGAACGGACGGCAGTTGAGCACGGTGCACTGGGATCTCGGCGACGTCGCGCGGTATACATGTATATCGACTGGAGCGGGCGAGCGCTGGCATGTCGACCATCAATCTCGCGTGCTCGTTCCGCGAGATGACAGCGCGCACTCGCGTGTGGGCGGGTCGTAAATCACCGCTTCACTTTATGCGTGCGGCACCCCGTGCCTCGCATTGACTGATAGGTGTGTGTGACCAGCTGTGCTGAATTATCATCCTTCAAGCCCGTGTTGGACCAGGCCGTGCATGCTTCCTGTATTTGCGCTCCGTCTGCTTTAAAAAATATGTATGTGTGGCTCTGGAACCGTGAATAATCTGCTTTGGCGAGTTGATGAATACACCTGGTCAGTGGTATAGCCCCTGATATCACTCAAAAGTGATATAGCCTGACAAAATACATGCTAAATATATGCAGTTGGAAACATTTTTAATCATCTGTGAGATGCAACACAACTGTGGTTAGGTTAGGCGAAGTGAGGTGAAGGGACAGCAAAACATCCATGCCCGAGCCAGGATTCGAACCCAGGACCTCACTTGCCGTAGACCGTCGCCAAACCGACTACGCTACGGAGGTCGGCACAACATAACTCAGCTACCTGAACACTGTTAACAATTATTTTTATTCTATAAAATACACTCTAAAATACACATATACACATGTATATATATACATGTGTGTGTATATGTACATATATGTGTGTATATGTACATATATGTATGTATATGTATATGTACAGTATATATGTATGTATATGTACTGTATATATGTGGTGTATGTATATATATGTGTGTGTGGTGTATGTATATATATATGTGTGTATGTATATGTATATATGTGTGGTGTATGTATATATATGTGTGTGTGGTGTATGTATATATATGTGTGTATGTATATGTATATATATGTGTATGTATATGTATATATATGTGTATGTATATGTATATATATGTATGTATATGTATGTATATATATGTGTATGTATATGTATATATATGTGTATGTATATGTATATATATGTGTATGTATATGTATATATATGTGTGTATGTATATGTATATATATGTGTATGTATATGTATATATATGTGTGTATGTATATATATGTGTGTATGTATATGTATATGTATGTATGTATAGGATGTAAGGGAATTAATAGCCCAAACTCCGGGAAGTGATTCATTTCCTCATAAGAAATGAAGTAGACATTATATAGGACACTTTCAAGGAAAGTTATTATTAAGGGCGGAATAAGTCCTTGAGAATCGAGTTTGATAATCGTATTTTGTCAAAATAAAAAAAAAGGTTAGGAGTTAAATTAAGATTGTTTGGACGGTGATAAGTATTATTGAGATCTTAAACATTTAATAATTTCAGCCTTCTAACTTTCATGAAAATAATAAGGGGTTGCCTCCCTTGCGTCGCACATAATTATGTTGGCATTACGTTTTGTGAACATTACATGTTGGCTTTTCGGGCGTACAGCGTGAGGAACAAAAAAGGTCCTCTTGTCGTAAACGCTTAGAAAGCGCCGTTTACTAGAAAAACGGACACAACTGTTCCTTGCCAGGTATGTAGGCAAACTGTGCTACTCCACTAAGAACTGGATTTGTACCATGCTCTCAGGTAAATGCACCTGTGATGCAATTGTTGAAGCTTGTCGCAAAATGAAGTTACATAAGCTTAAAATAAAAAAAAAATAAAAAACATGCATTTACACGACTCGGTTAGTTGGCAACAAATTTGGTTTAGCAAAATTTACATAACGCTATTATTTTGACGACATAAATCTGCGAAATTCATAAACAACGGAACTTTCTTTAGTACACTGTGAAAATATATCAGTATGCCATGTATGTATTTCGCTAATAAATAAAAACAATACAGAAAATCGTACCGGGGATGCACCCTAGTGCGGGGATAAATCCGAACTGGTTGATGGCATTCTGATTTTGGGCCTGTAGGCTGTCATCTCTGCATTGTGATAATGGAATGAGACCCTACGAGGGAGCGTTGCCGAAATAAAAGGGCGGGGGAAACGGGATTTTTCAGAGAAATTCTACCGACCAGCGACTTCGTCCGACACGATTCCCACTTCCGAAAAACTGGTGCAGTCTTATATATTGCAAGAAACTACAGCGTTTGCAAGGGTATGTTGGCCCAAAACATTTTCGCAATATGCCATCATCTCTAACCATAATTTGTACCTCATTTTTTGTAGCAATACATCTAACAGTTTCACACCCTAAATATGACCGATTTTGTTATGAAAATAAGCCAAAATCAAGCAAAATAATTTTTTTTGCAGATGAACGGTGCGTTGTTTTGCAAAACGCGTACATGGAATTGTGCATCGTATGACTTATGGCTGCCCTTAGTCTTGAATTTTTGTCAGAATTCCGTTAAAAAGTGTTGAGTTTTTAAGCACCAGCGTGGAAAAAGTCTATCTATTAAGGACTTAAAAGTATACACTTGCACGTTCCACGAGAGCGTAGGAAGCAGAGACCACGTGATCAGCTCGTAACCAATTAGCTGAGTGACGTGGAACAAGGGTCACCGTGTCACAAGAGGCAGGTGAAGGGACGGAGGGGAAGAGGGTAAATATTTGCGCTCTGCGGCGCGATGAAATTGGAATTTTCCACCAGTGTTATTTCCCTGGCCCTAGTCCGGGTCTGGCGGTGGTTACATAGCCTGTGTGCGAGCGTTCGTTACGTCTGCCAGTCATCATTAATTACGACGTGTCTGAGGATCGCTTCATTTAGCTCCTTCCAGAAGCCCTGGGGAACGAATTTCTTCCCCGTCGCCAGAAAGTCTGTCGCTACTATACGCAGGAAAAAAAATTGTATGTACAGTACTTTGGAAACCATTTAAAAATATAAAAAACAAAATAAAAAAACAAATTATTGAAAATTTACAAAAATTATTGATAACTTTACAGGAAGTGCATTGAAATGTACAAATATGTTTGTATATTTACAACTAAATCATTGTACATTTTCAAATGTCAAAAAAATTGTGGCAACCCGTTTCCCAGTATTTTTTTTATTAAAATACAAAACATTTTTGTAAAACGTGAACGTCTTCGGAGGTTATTTTGTATCACGTTGAACGATCTGATCATAAAAATGTATCCCACTAGTCCCCACCAGTGGCGTAGCCAGGATTTGTGTAAGGTTGAGGGGTTTAACCGAAGAATAATTGTAGTGAGCACCGACCATCCCTTTAAACAGAGGGGCCGGGAGTCTTTTCACGGTAAAATTAGGATTTTAGGGTGCTCTTTTAGCCATTTCCGTAACGAAATTGAAATTAAATATTCTAATGATAAAATATTTTTAAGTTTTATTTAATTTCCTTTAAAACTAGTCATGAACGAAAAAAAAGGGGGGGGGGGAAGTTACAACTCCTCTCTCTTCCCTTCTCCTTGGCTTCGCCGATGGTCTCCACATGTATTTGGAATATTTAGACCTCTTTAATGACTTGTGGCATTCTTATTGTAATGCCTAGATTGATAAATGTTTTTTTTTAATAGTTTACAAACTTTCTCTTCTATACAATTTTTTTCCCCACTACGTACCTGAGGCAGAAAGTGTTCAGAAACGAGTATGCCTGTTTAACAGGGTATTGATTAAATTGCACTCTAGGCTTGTTCAGTGAATAATAGAATGTAACCATACGTCTTAAGGAGGTACCGAGCGAGATGACGCAGCGGTAATATGTTGGACCCGGGTTCGATCCCGGCCCCGTCCATCTTGATTTAGGTTTTCCATGGTTGTCCGACATCACGCCAGGCGAATACTGGGATGCCATGGCCGACTTCTCTTCCAACTCCTGTCCTAGTACCAAGTTGTGCGTCGTCGTCTCTAATGATCTCCCTGTCGACGAGACGTAAAGCCAACTTACCTTACCTGAAGGAGATATTTTCCTAGAGATTTAAGATTTATGCTCATCTCCTCGTAACTTACTTTTATGACGTACAGAACCAGTCATGACATGCATCAGCACTTAATATATTTTTGAACGGTTAGGTGTGCTCACTGTTTGTCTATAATTTCTGATGAGATACTGGAATCTATAAATAATAAGTTATTCACTAGTTACAATCTAACAGATCACAACAATGACAATAAATTTCTGAATTTTTTATAAATTTTAATTTTCAGTTTCAGCATTTTTTATTACAAATAATTTTTAATCTTTATTTTTATGAGCATGACATTGTAGCCTGCAATGTCTTTATTCACTGTGATTTTTTGAGTTTGGTATAGCAGTTGGTTTTAGTGTAGTCCGTAAAACGGAAACATGCAAAATATGACTTTAACAAGCCATTACGCGAAAAATATAAGAGGTAAAAAAATTTCATAAGAGCCAAATTTAGTCACTTTTTGTGTCTAAAATGAGAAAATAATATCTGGTACAAATAAAAAATTTTAAAAATGGTGACAAAAATTGCGTTAGCCGCGCCTTTAATGTAGTTTCTTTGTCAGCTAACATGTCATTTCTTGTAAGAATGTCTCATGCTGTAGAGAATATCAGTTTATCCCCACCCCCTATGCGCGCGCACACACACACGCAGACTACAGTCCCAGGAAATACCCAAAATATGTCCGACAGAACGTAGAATATGTTCATAAATAACCGTCAGTATTCGCACTCGCACTTCCTCCCAAAATCCCTTGCAAACTCTTCATATGAAATGCATCAACATCGCACGCACCATTGAACATTTACGAGTTATTGGTTATGTCTCGTGCCATTTGCTCAATTATATTGGTGGATAAACTGCCTATTGTAACAGGAGAACCGTGAAACGTGGTTTATTTTTCCAGCTCGTGTCTTATTGGAGTTACGACTCCTGCAAAACTTAAACAGTACGAAATATTTGTAACGTTGGTGAGAGTTATGCAGTAAGGAAAAAATCCTCAGTTAACTGGAACCGAGATATTTGAAATCAAAGTTTTATTTGTGTATAAAAATTATCTTTAAAGACAGTAAGGCATGCTATGAAGTTCTCGTGTACACATTTGTTTTACTATTGGGTTGCCAACAATGTACGAAAATGTCCACTGTAAAATTGCAGTGTGTTCACTGAAAGTTGTTTTTATACACATTTAGACAAGTTTACCTCTTGCGTTGTATAAAAATGTAGGACTGGTAAAATATTCTCTTGAAAAGAAAACTCTTAAATTATATAATGAGTCAGTGAGTCGGAAATGTCGTGAATTCATTCGGAGAGGCTTTACATTTCAAACACTTTTTAATGTGAATCTCTTTCGTGATTGGGTGATTGTTTACGAACCTCGCCCTGAACTAATAGTTAAGAGACGATGGTTTATCGCGGGAAAACTTGACTGTTTGTTAGATTTCAACGCACATTCTGCTTACCAAAATATTTCTGGCTTTCGCTTGTACATGGAGCTGTTATCTGTTTGACTGAGCAAATGAGAATCCCGCTATTGTAATATTTTATGCCTGTTATTGGTCGGCAGACAGCTACGTTGTGTCAGACTTATTTATACCACCCAATCATAAGTGTTGCAACTTGCAAGAAAACTGCAGCGTTTTTAGGGATATGTTGTCACAAAACATTTTTGCGTGATACACCATCATCTCTAATAGCTAGGGACCTGAAAAATTCGCATTTTCTTTTAAGCACAAGCCAGAATTCCAGCGACTATAAGTTCGTGTCACTTTCGTAATTGGTCGTTGACTTATTTGACATTCGTTGGAAGTCTTTATACCGTAACGAGCCTTATACTCTTGTATCAGCAAGCAGTTAATGAACAGCTGCTGTTTGCTTGAGTGTATATATATATTCTTGGAGGCTAGCCTACAGGTTAGTGAACCCGCGAATTTTTCCCGTCTCTAGTGATAGCATGTCTGCATGAAAACAACTTACTGTCTTCAGCGCTAGCTTGTCACATATATACAACTGGTCACTCACTGAAGCAGCAGCCAACGGTCAAGTAGCTGCAGAGTGTACACAGGACTTTGGAGTCCAACCGGCAGGTCGCTGAACCCGCGTATATTCCCTAGGTCTCTAATTACGATAGCATGTAAAAAATGATTGCTTGTTTTCTATTTGAGTAACAAAACCATGAAAACGCAAGTTATTTTGGGGAACTTTATTTTTGAGAACTTAATGCGAAAATGTTACTATAGTAGGGGCACGAGTATTTCGCGTATTCATCTGGCAATAACCTAGACTTCTCAGCTCTTATGCACTAGTCGAAGATAAATATACATTGGCTTGTAACAAATTCGTTTGGCAGTTTTGTCTAAAATGGTCATGCCCGTGATTGCTAATTGTTTCCAAGATAAGAAATTATGTGGTTTTGACTAACAAGTCCATTTTAACAAAAAATTCGTTAATTGCATAATTAGCTAAAACCATTGTATGTGTAATCCCCACTACTTGTTTCCTTATTTGTTACGGGCTCGTAGTCGTCAAAGGTGTGTTGGAACGTCTGTCTTCTAATCACAGAAGTGTCGGTGAAGTATAAGTTATCGGCTTTCAACCCGATCTTAAATCAATACGCGAAATAATCGTGCCTCTGCTGATAGAAAATTGTTTTCCTGGAATACTGCAACGTTTTGGGCCATCTTACGTATTATTACATTTTATTTGTCGAGTTCCGACCTTCTTTTTCTGTTTGGTGCATTTAAAGTAAAGAAACTTATGGGATGATTCGTTCTCCACACCACCCCATTCAATTGCAAACCTCAACTTACAGTTGCAGATGGTTTGATAACGCGGCATTGTTCACAATACCACGACCTCCTCTCAGATGTGAGCACATGTAGACGATCCATACAGCACATGCTCGCGCATTTACTCTCGGTCGTATGGACGTCCAATCTCGAACTCAGGTATACAAGTGTGAACGTCCTGGGTTGTGATCCATTTCATTGCAATATACCATTGATTACTTGGCCCTGTGCACTTCCCACTTTATGGACCCTTGTTTCCGTCTCTAAGAAGTGTGCTTCTCGTGAATTCGGATCTAGGGCTCGAGATTCTTAAGTGGTTCGTGTTCTTAAGAGTTAGTCGACCGTAGCTTTTTTTTTTTTTACGTTTGAGGCACGGAAACGGGGAAGGCGATAAGTCGAATATAACCCGTGCGTCAAACACCTCGTCGCCTCTAGGCGCGAAGTACTAAACTAACGTGCAGTGTTTACGTAGTAACTGTTTTTCAACGGGACATTAAGCGATGACCCTGTAGTTATATCTGTGGAAAGTATGTGGTAAAGTCCAATGCAGGTTTCTGTGATTTTGTTTTACGATTACGGTTGATATTTTCTCAGCTACACCAACATGAAAAAGTAATTTTTAGCACTTTTGAGGAGCTTGATAATAATGTTTTTAATTATCGGACTGCATTTTTAAAATCATAGGGACTTTATTTGAAGTGTGTTTTCTTTTCGTAGATAAACGCATTAGAAACATATTTAGTAACTATACATGAAAAACGACTATACTTACCACGCTACAGCACGTCTCACACGCCAGGCCCACCAACTCTTAATTGAAGGGTACATTCTACAGTACCTATGCGCCCTCGTGAATTTGAATAGTAGCGTGTGTGTTTCTTGGGCATGAAGTCAGGGGAGGACTCTTAGATGGCTAAATCTAACACAGCCCAAGTCACTTAGGGTACCATCATTAGAAAAAATATAATTAGTTGGCGTGCGAGGAGAATATTGTAGGGGTGTAATCGATAATAAACGCCAAAAAATTGGAATCTACTCGTTTTTGAAAGTCAATAAGTGAAACCAGCAAAATAACAGTCCTAGATAATAATATTTGCCAACTTTATGAGCCAACGTTTACCCAGAATTATGCATTTTTTTTAAGCGTGGTCTCTTGTACCACAGTTAAATTTACGAGATTTCGGCACCAAAGAGTGCTCTTCAGAAATGCGTTACTTGAGAAAAATATTTGCTCAGAAAGTTGGCAAAAACTATTGTTCTTTGAATTTTGAGAAACGCACGATTTGTAACTGATGCTTTGAAACCTAATTATGCACGATGCCCTCTTAAGCTTGGACTAGCAGTGCAAGTTTCTTGCATCATGTAGTTGACAGTCGTGCAGGTGTATTGAAGTGTTGTTCATAATGTGTGGGGCTGGCTGTGTTACAGACTGCCTGCACCTGCAGCTGTATAGAGACAGCAAGGATCGCTACAAACAGGGCCAGACCAAGGCATCTCTCTCGCTGCAGCACTTCCTGGGCGTCGAGTCAGGTAAGCCCTGCTGTGTAACTAGGTTAATAACAACGCCTTATAATTTGTAAAACAACTGTAGGCGGTTCGCGATAAAGTAAACACTTTTGAAGTCCATCTTGTCTAGAATAATAGTGAAAAATATTATTTATTGTGAACTCGGATGTTAATTTTTCATTGTGATACAATATATAAACTTTGATTATTACTTATCTTGCTTTGTTTTCATTAAAAAGTGACAGGAATTTAACTGAAAGGAAAAAAGTAACTAGGGTTCCAAAAGTGCTCACTTGTATACATGATTATAAAAACAATGCATTTACATTTTCTGTACCCTTAAAATGTTGTAGAAAATAGGCATTTTTATTTAAAATGCAGCTATTTTCCAAAATACAAAAAAAAAATCAATGCGGTTTATACGTGTTTAGACGTAGCCCGTGGCACTGGTCTTCATTGCGAATTATATAATTTCTTGTATAAAACAGTTTTTTATATCAATTTTGGCTTTGGCCGCCATTTTACAAAAACTATGAGATATAGAAAAATTTTTATTGCTGTAAAAATAGTCATAATGCATATCTACAAAACAAACCATATCTCGTACAAGAGTTAATTAATTATTAAGGTACTGCATGGAGCCCTCCCCCTCCCCAAATTGAGTGGAATGAAAGGGTAGACGTCGAGCGAATGACTGAAACACTCAATTTAGGATAAAGTCGTAGCTATTCGTCATAATTAGGTAGGACTTTTTTTATTAGTGAACGTCTGTTTATTCAACTCGTCAGTAGTATTATTTTTTTACGAGTAAACATTTTAAAAACGCTTTTTAGAAAGAAAATGTAAACTTTTATGTATCAGTGTAATAATGTATAGATTTCTGTGATAACTGAATTTCAAAAATACTCGCGTTCAGATCTGAAAATAATTTTGAGGTCTGCACAAGACGTTTTCGGATAGTAATTTTATTGTATAATTAAGATGTTTGTCCTTTTAAATTTTTATTATAGAACTGTAGGATTACTGTATTGATAATTATAAAAACTTAAATTTTACATGTTGTAGTTTTTGTAATTTCAGTCCTCATTTGTGCTTGAAAACATAGCATACTGCTGACTAGTGTAACAGAAACAGACGCTCGCTAGTAAATTATCTATTCGTAAAAAGCCCCATTATGATGAGTAGTTCAGATTTTATCTTCGATTGATAGAGCCCACGATTTTTCGTGAAAATAATTCTGTAACAATTTGTTTCAATGACTTATGTACACATGCAGCTCTGCGTCTTGGTCATTGATTGGCTTATTTTTACTCTCAGCATCTAGGCTTCTATCCGCTAATCACAGACGTGTGGTGTCACTGTAACCTTGTTTTTGTTGGCACAGTCAAATGAGCCACGTCTGTGCAATAATACATTATGCCAGTAACCATGAAGCAGAACTTCATTTGTGAATATAATACATTGAAACAAACTGTCGCAGAATTATTTTCGCGAAAAATCGTGGGCTTTACAAAAAATTAATCTAAATTTGTACGTCTGTACTGTTACGATGATAGTGGCTTGTCACTGATTTCTGATGGAGCGGTTTCAACAAATTAAATAGGCGAAAAACCACTGGGAATCAGTCTATTTAATTTTGAAATGTAGATATTCTAAATCGGGATTACTATATATTAATTCGTTTAATTTGTTGGCACTGCATCCGGAATCACCGAGCGAGGTGGAGCAGTTGTAAAACACTCTCCTCGCATTCGGAAGGATCCGGGTTTGATCCCCGTCTCCGGCCATCCTGATTTAAATTTTACAGGGTTTTACGAAATCACTCCTGGTGAATACTGGGATGGTTTCTCAAACAGGTCCTGACCGACTCTTACCTCCCCCCCCCCTTTTTTTTTACCGTGGATCTCTGCCAGACCTTGTGCTGTTCGAGGGCTCATACAGCGTCCAAACACAGGAGTGGCTTTGGACACTTGTACGCACACCATGTGTGTTAGCTGGGAGTAAATATTAGTTATATTTCATGTAGACATTTATTTTTTGGAGTTTATCGCAAGTGAATTTGTTAACTCAGGGCTGTCATTTATGAGTGCCCCAAAGTCACACCCGCTTACGGTTAGTGAAAAGTAAAAATAACTGGTAATCATGGGATGTTCCCTGATTCAGAGTTATTGTGCAGCACACAACCACGTCCAACTCTCGGCAACTGAAGCCCTGTGCCACTGATTGGACAAAAGAGTCATACGAGCTGACACGCAGGGGCGTAGCGTGGAATGTTCAAAGGCATGCGCTGTTAAGCGATACTTACACAATAACTCTGAGTTGTCTGTGGGACATTAGACTGTTAGGGATGGGTACACTGTTCTGCTAGTAACGTACTAGCAAGCAAGGAACGAACTCTCGGTAATACACGCAGGGCCACCGCAACACAACACTACTGGGTCTGACTAGCAGGCACATTAACCCCTTCTGTATTAGGTTTTTTTTACAATGTTTGCGAAAATATTCATTGTTTTAAAAACACAAAACAAAAAACAATAAATACTTTCCTTATGCAACAAAAACGGTTATCTACAAAAATATTTTTTACTGTTTATTAATTTTTTTCTACTGGTTTACAGCCGGAGATATGTGACGTGCTTAAGATGGTTGTTTCGTAAATTGATTGATTGTGTGTTTGATCCGTAACTAATTATTTAATGTTGAAATTCAGAGCCAGTAGTGACATCAAGCATAAGACAATTTTTTATTCTTAAGTAATCTGACGGTTATCTGTCTTTACTGATGTGACGCTGAAATCAGTAAAGAAATATAGTTAATCATCAAATACGATTGCACAGATAAAAACCATAAATGCATCTAAACAAATGATTTAAAAATAAGTGTTAACACATTCTGTATTCCCTGCCTAGTTTTCTTTTCAATAATTAACATAGCATTTATTTTTTGGAGAAATCTAACTAAAAACTAAATTTTAAGTGAATTTCCCCCATAAGGGGCCTTCATACTTGCTCTTCAGAAGCGTAGCAGCAAGTTACGACTAATATTTTTTGACGAAGTTATTTAATTCGCATTGCAGTTGTATATCAACGAAAATAATATACGTCAAATGAAGTCGCCATAATTTTAAAAATTCGGCACGTTTACTAGAAACTTCATTTCGGGCCCCTCAAAATGGCCAAAAGTGACTTTTCCATACTGCTTTATGTGGAAGAAAAACTATCTGATTCGAAAAAACACAACAATATAATCTTGCGCTAGACTTTGAACTATACTGCCCACAAATAAAATGTGATCTCTTTTAAGTCCCATAGGAAGTAGGAGAATAATAAATCACTGCACTCCAGCTGAGTGGCTTGCACGGAGAGACGATAATGCGTTATATACGTCGCTCAACGGCAACCTTACCTCTCCTGCCTCTCACACACAAACACAGCCTATCTAGGGAGGCCTCTTACGGCCACGGATTCATATTTGTGCTGTATTTGCGAGTTGAATTTTTTAAATCATGAAAGGATACAGATATCGCAAAAGCGTTACATAGAAATGCTGGAAATTGTTTGTACTATGTAGTCTAATTTTTTTTCAAATAATTAGTTTAAATCATTTTGGTAAATTGTCGACTTAATTAAATCTTCTTAGAGTCAATAATTTGCAATAAATATATAAATTTATGTTTTGGAAAAATTGGGCAAAATAGTGCAAATGAATTCCAATATTCCTATGTAACGGTTTTACGATATCTGCTCCCTTTCAGGATTTATAAAATAAAACATACAGAAATAACATAAATAGGTACCCATGGCGTTAAATCGCATAATTTTATATTCGTACGACATGGTGTTAGTTCTATAGACTATACTTGTGACTACATTTTCCACTTGTGAAAATTTTTAAGCTCTCGTTGTCTTCCCATAGCGGCATGTCAGAGTTAGGATTTGCAAGTTACACTAACATAGAAATAACAAAAACCAACTTACTTACTAGAACGAAATAATTTTCTGTGAATTAGTTATTCTGGTCCACAAGCTAAGAACTTAAAATTATTTAAGAAATCCCTTTGTATTTAAAAAAAAAAAAATACCCCAAAATAAGAAAATTATCATTATTTTCCAATTAAATTAAAATATAATTTAGTATGTATTTTAAAAATAATTTAGCATATTGCCCGTAATATCTAATTTCAGCGTAAATTATTTAATTCGTGCAAGCCAGTTGGTTTTTGTTATTTGTATGTTCCCGTAACCGCTATGGGAAGACTATGAAAGCTAAAAAAATTTACAAGTAAAAAATGTAGTCACAAGTAACGTCTATAAAACGAACACTTATCTCGTACAAATCTAAAAGTATACATTTTTGTCACGTGAACACCTTAAGGTGACCGCCTGCCCAGGCCGCCGAAATGTGTGCAGAGTTCCGGCCGTTACCACATTATTCGAAAACTTTTCATCGCACATTAGTGATGTCTGCTTAGGAATAACATTTAAAGAACGTTACATGTGTGTTACCCATTTAAAGTTCACTAATACTCATTGATGCATAGTTTATAGAAGCTGAAAATGGCGAAAATGGGTGTTTTTGCGGTCTCTTTAAAGTATGTAAATATCATGGCCGTAGAAGAACAGGTCTGGACACTCGCCTGGAAACTTGACCCCCTTGTTGTTTGGCTGCAGTTCACCAAGTTACCGATAATGCTATACATTTATCTGGGCGGTCGAGCTCAAACTCCGCCCACTTCCCTCCCACTAAGATAAATAATTTATCAAAATCGTATTTATATAAATTTATGAAATGCTTCCTTCGCTCACAATTTTAAATCATGGCTCCAGAAATCTTTATTTACTTTATAATGTTAACAATGGAAGAAAGTGGGCGGAGTTAGAGTCCCGGATTTCAGCGCCAAAAAGTACAACATTCACGGTAACTTGACGAACTACAGCCAAACAACAAAGGGGTCAAGCAAAATACATTGGTAGATAGGCGAGTGTTCAGACCTGTCTTCTACGACCGTGGTAAATATTGACGCAGAATCTTTTTAAAGGTACAGGTATGTACAGTATACCCTTTTCTTTAACAATACGCCATAGCATAATAAAGTCTCGGTCATTACAGAAAGTTTCATACAGGCGCCTAGAAGCTATGCACTCTAAATCTGAATTAGTGAATATTCACTGATTCACGCTGACGGATGGTGCAATTTCTACAAATTGAAACAGTAAGAAACCACTGTGAAATCTGTGACTATTCACTGATTCCGATAAAGAGTGCCAACATTCCACAAGTTAATTAGTGAATGTCCACAGAATATTCAGTAATTTTTCACTGATTCAATAAGTGAAAAGTGTTATTTGAAAACAACTGGATAAACGGCGAATATTCACTGATTCACTTGTAAGATGTTTGCACTCTTAAAGGAAATCAGTGGATATTCACTAATTGAACTGTGACTATTTTC
The DNA here is from genome assembly GCA_003012365.1 of Medauroidea extradentata. Classification (NCBI taxonomy): domain Eukaryota; kingdom Metazoa; phylum Arthropoda; class Insecta; order Phasmatodea; family Phasmatidae; genus Medauroidea; species Medauroidea extradentata. The sequence continues at coordinate 1,364 of PNEQ01010067.1, read as the reverse complement.
ACTGATTGAAATTGTTGAAACTGCTCCATCCATCAGCGTGAATCAGTGAATATTCACTAATTCAGATTTAGAGTGTGGTGAGGCATGATGCGCGTGCTGTGTCGTCCTTATCGCTTCCACGCTTCTATACAGGCCTCGAGCACACAAAATACGTCCACCCAGATGACCACTTTAAAGTGTACACTCAGATCAACTGTAACTAGAGACTGGAGAAATTCGTGGGTTCGCTGACCTGTAGGCAAACCTCCGTGAATATCTGCGTACTCAACCCAACAGGAGCTACTCCTTGGCTGCTGCTCTCCGACATTGTGATATAACATGATTGGTAGATATGATGGTTAGAGATGATGGTTTATCGCGGGAAAACTTGACTGTTTGCTGGATTTCAACACTCGTCCAGCTGATCAGAAGATTGCTGGCTTTCGCTTGTACTTAGAGCTGTTACCCTATTTGACTGAACCAATAAAAATCCCAATATTGTAATATCTGATGCCTGTTATTGGTCGGCAGGCAGCTACGTTGCGTCAGACGTATATCACCCATTCAGATATGTTGCAAGAAACTACAATGTTTGCAAGGGTATGTTGGCACTAAACATTTTCGCGATATACCATCATCTCTAATGATGGTATATCGCGAAAATGGTTTGTGCCAAAATACCCTTGAAAACACCGTGGTTTCTTGCGACATGTATGATTGGGTGATATATGTCTGACACAACGTAGCTCTCTGCAGACCAGTAATAGGCATCAGATATTACAATAGCGGGATTCTTATTGGCTCAGTCGAACAGGGTAACAGCTCCAAATACAAGCTAAGGCCAGTCATCTTTTAGCAAGCTAAACGTGTGTTGAAATCCAGCAAACAGTCAGGTTTTCCCGCGATAAACCATCATCTCTAATGATTGGGCCTGAATATAGCTGTTTCTATATTATTCGCTCAGCGTCTTCCAGGAGGTTTCAAATGAGTCGAGCCCCAATTGTGGAAGTGATACGAATTTACAGTAGTTTGAAATCTAACTTGTGCCGATAAGAAAGCGCGAAATTTTCGGGGCTCTAACTCAGGGGTGCCCATCCCGCCCCCCCAAAATTGCCCCCCCCCCAAGAAAAAACTCCAAAACAAATTTACTACGAGTTACACTTCAGTACTGGAGAGATATTTAGGCTACAATTTTAGTCCAGTCAAATTAGCATAAAGTGAGGAATTAATTCCAAGAAAGCTGAATTTTTGTGGAGACCATCTTCTCACGCCCCTTTTTAACTTACTAAAAGTCCCCATCGATCCGACTTCGGCAACGGCCGCCATTTTGAAAAACATGGCGGCTAAAACAGTTTTTCGCATATAACTCTTGAACCGTTCATTAC
>PNEQ01010066.1:0-20432 GCA_003012365.1 Medauroidea extradentata | reverse complement strand
CCCCCCCCCCAATAAACACGACGTCATTCGCGCGGCCAGGTGCGCTGTGTTTACCTTAGATAACAGCCTTGTGTTTGCACTTCGCACAAGGGGGTATTGCCATCACACGCGAGAGCTTGCATTGCGTCTCTTCTGCCTGATACACCGCGGCGCCTGCACTAGCCAGTATCAGGCGGGGTATTTCACTATTCAATTTGTGCTGCAACGTTCATTTTTGTTTACCATCGCATTTCAAGCGTATTCAAGTGGTATAAAATCATAATTTTTTATTTTCACGATGATGTGTTATTTTGTAGACGGTAACTTACGAGTACAGTTTTGTCTTACGAAATAATTTTAACTCGCATAGTTTATTTTTCATAACGGTGCGTCACATTTAAAGTTTGAACGTTGCGCTGCCATGCAAATAGTGAGAAATAATTTATTTAGTTTTTTAAAGCATATATCAAAAATCGGTTTGGCAGTTATGTTTAATTTTTTTTGTTGTTTTAGCTAATATTCAAAGCAAGAAATTGCATGGTTTCGACTAAAAAGTCAGTTAACTAGAATTTGGTTAGTTACATAATTAGCTAAAACCATATTATATACTGCCTTGAAAAAATCAGCCAACATGGAGAACACGATTTTAAACAAAACTGCCATACAGATTTGAGGTGCATGCTCAAAAAGTAATAACATAGTAAAAAAATTAGAAACTAGGGATCATTACCTTTATATTACTGGTTTGACCAATCAGTAAATACAAAACATCGTTTTACTGTAGATAACTACCTACTGGTTGGTCAAATCAGTGATATCAGCACTTAAGTCATTGAATAAAGTTTTTATTTTAGTTCTGTTTCTCTTCGATACTGATTGACATAAGTAGGGCCCAGTAGTTTTTGCGGAAAGATTTTTGCCCCACTTAGTTTCAGTGTCTTGCGTGTACAACTGCAGCTCAACTTCATGGCTATTGGCAGAGTGTTTTTGTGCAGAGGCGTAATTAAGCTGAATGTTCCAATAAGTATACGGATAACTGCGTCACATCACGTCTGTGATTTGCGGGTTTAACCTCCAGACGTCGGGTGTTATGGCATCCAATCGCTGACCACAAAGCAGAGATGCAGGTGCGCACGTAAGCCACTGAAACAAATTGCTGCAAAAATCTTTTCGCGAAAACTATCGGGCCCTAGACACAAGACACGTGTTTACCAATGGGAGTTCTGAACAGAAACAAAAGAAAAGTACAGATGGAGCATTAGCAGCCTATACTGAGGCCAAGCTGACTGTTTATTCAGGTTGCAATATGGCGGAGTGCAATCAGCTGTTCTTGTAGATGTATTGAGAAACGAGGTTATGGCTGGCCAACCCACAGTCGCGTTATACACGTTGCTATGGTAATAAACAACATTTTTTCAGTTACCAATACGGCGGGTGAGCTCCTACCCTTCCGTCTCAAGGCTTCATACCACTCGCCCTAGAACATACCTTATGCTCCATCTGTATGTTTATCTAATCTCTGGTTCTGAGGGGGCCGCGGTGGTCGAGGGGTCACACTCCTCGCCTCCCACCAAGGCGATCCGGGTTCGATTCCCGGCGGGGGTAAGTTCTCTGGATTTTCGCATGTGGGAATCGTGCCAGACGATGCAGTTGGTCGGTGTGTTTTTTCGGGGATCTCCCATTTCCTCCACCCCTTCATTCCGGCGCCTCTCCATACTCACCTCATGTCACCCCTCACCAGCGCTGAAGACCTCGATGTTAAGCACTGACCAAAGTCTCTCACTCACTCTGGTTCTTATAGTGTGTGCGAACTTCTAAAGTCCACACAAACTCCTCATAAATACAGTTGCAATTACCACTTCTGTTGTCAGGACGCGTAACATCATGCACGTAACAAAAGTCGCCAGGCGCCGTGTGCAGTTTAAAAAAGAGTTAGGGGTTTCAGGCAAAAGTGTCCTTGCGATTCTATAGTAAAAGGGGATCGGCAGGAATCATACACGCTTATTCAGAGCTTGGCTCGTTGTGGCGATGTGACATTTGGTATACGCTTCAGGGTCGCCCTTAATAGCTCCGTCGTTTCTGAGCCTCTAACACGCAGGTAGGCGGTACCTTTAAGGGTGTTGATCCCGTAAAAATTCATTTTTTTGTTAATATTTGTGTCAACTCTATTCAACTTCTCATGAGATAATATGTCATTTCCCCAAATAAAAAATAGACAAAATAACTCAAAGTAATTAACTTAAATCAAAATTACAGAAACTGAAAGTCAGTATCAATACATTTTATGAAATGTTAAAAAAAAAAAGTTAGTTTTGAAAATTTCAGCAACAGCTACTATGCAGGTTTATGCAGATATTTACTAATTTTTATCAGTTATAAAAATACGTAGAGCTGATCATTTTGTAACCCTAAAGGTGTCATGAAGTAGCTCATAGCATATGGTATCTATAGGAATGATTTTGTTTATGCAAGTTTATTATTTTTTGTTGTAAATTTGGCTACACCACAACTGCCATTTTGTGACTTTGGTGAGTGATTATGCGAAAACTATGGTGCCTAATTTTTTTGGGGAAGGGGGGATGACATGTTATTTGATTTGTAAAAGTTGAATTGTGTTTGTCATAGGTAACAAAGCAATGCATTTTTACGGGACCAACGTCCTTAGTCGGTATGTATTGTTTCTTTTTATTTTTAAGTTAAGTCTAAAATGCCTTCTTATACTGAACCAAATTTCAAACAAACATCACACGCACAAGGGTAGCGATAAAAATTAGTTGAAACATTACTAGAAGCAATAAAAAGTAACAGAGCATATGGAATTATCAGTGTTAAAATGTGCGACTTATGCACAGGTGTTGGCGAGGCAGATGTGTTAGTTTTGCGCTCATGTAGTCATGTTTATCTCTCTCTCTCTCTCTCGTGCTTTGTTCCGGCCGCCCTGGGCTTGTTTTGCGCTTTTATTGGCTCCCCGAGCTGCTATTGTGCTGGCCGGCAGCCTCAATCAACATACCTCGCTGCAGGAATCCGCTGTGCTGACGTCATCTTATTTATTTCTACCGTCGTGCACTCTTCAATTCATACCTACATTAAGGATGTTCAAGTGCGATAAGTCATAATTTATATTTATATGAAATAGTGTTAGTTTTGAAAACGATACTTGTGATTACGAAACAATTTTAGCTCGCATATTTTTCTCATAACGGTGCTTCAAAGTCAAAATTGGCATGTTCTGCTGCCATGCAAATAATGAAAAACAATTGAATTACGCGCTTGAAATAATTTACAGTGAATTAACATACTATGGGCTACGTAGTAAAACACTTGATATTTTTTTTAAATTCAAAATATTACGTTGTGAGTTTTGTAATGTTTTATTGCGTAGCTCATGGGATGTAAGTTCACAGTGAATTATTTCGTTAGAGTAAGTCAAGTGGTTTTCACTATTTGAATGGCAGCAAATTGTGACTTGACCCGTTATGAGAAATCTATGAGAGCTAAAATAGTTTCGTAAGAACAAAATGTACTCACAAGTATCGTCTACAAAACTAGCAATTTTTCATAAAAATATAAAATTATGATTTTATCGTACTTCAACATCATTAAGGGGTTCGCATCGCATACTGACCGTGCACTTGTGTCTGTGATGCACGGCGCTAAGGACAACGTTACGAATTAAGAATTTTTAACTGCAATTCTATGTGACAGTAATGACAAAAATATATTTACGGTGTCGAATTCTATTAGTATGCATCTATTTCGGAGTTAGGTTAAAGTTCCAAAAATTTACCCAGAATATAAGTTATGACACAAAATAAAAAAATTAAAGATGTTGACTGACTCTCACTCTTAACGCTCGAGGTCGCAATAACTAATCATTGAAATTTATTATTCCAGACACGGTGGCCTTCAAAAGTGCCCACTTTATCGCCAACAGCCTATACTTACAGATTATATCTGTATCATGAAATAATTCAATTTATTGACAGTAGTGTTGGGGCATTTATTTTTAAAGCAATATCCATGTAAAACTACTTTTGCCTCTGCCTCATTTGATTTGCGCAAAAGCGCTCTCGGCAGACTGCTTAATTGTGCAATATATAAGTCTATCTCAGGTAATATTTTATAGTTTTTGACAGTTATGAAGATTACCGTGTGTGTACAGAGCTACAGGAAAATACTTTTCATTTTGATATACTGCACAGTTTGCCAGTCAGCTTAGTTTGTTTGTTCAGAAATCACACGTGATAGAGGAACACATTACTTTTTCCATTGAAACAGCTGTAAAAATGATGCCTACACAACTGTTAAAAAATAGAATTCTTCCATGAGACAGACTACATAGGTTGTATCAGTACAGCGGTTACAAACTTTCAGGAGAGAGAGTACACACAGACGATGGGTAGAGACATGCAAAATTCGCTTTATTTTCTGGCAGCTGACTAGACTCCTAGTGGCTATAGGCTTGTTCGACGTCTCCCGCTGGCTGATGTCGTGACTTGCCGCGGAGAATGCTTACACGGTAAAGAGGCCAATCTCTGTAAAGGCGTAACACACGTAACTGACAACATATGAAAGTTCGTGGCCAATTGAATCGCAGATTATACTGTTATGTATAGGAAAGTGAAGTTTAGCCTGTTACCAAATGATAACGCGAATTTTGCATGGCTCTAACGATGGGAAATCATATGGCAATGGTTGGTCGGAAACGCTTCCCTGGCGCGGTAGTGACGTCACAAAACACAAGAAAGAAAGGACATGAACAAGAAGAGAAAACGTTTATTATTCTTAAAACAGCAAAAAACTAAGAAAAAAATATCATAAAGAGGCATCGACGGTCATCTCCAGCCAAAGATTTTCCAGAATTGTAGCTGAATTAGGATGAATAAACATGTTTTCTTCTCTTGTTCATGTCTTTCCTTTCTTGTGGTTTGTGTCGCAGGAAAGAGTTTCCGACCATGCATTGCTATGTGATTTCCCCTCGTCTGGATGTAATCTATCTCTCCTGAAAGTTTGTAACCGCTGTAAATAAATATTAAAATAAAAACGTCTTTATTTGGCGCAGTTACGGCAATTTTGCCTTCGCTTACACTGGACCTTTTAAATCTCAACACATAAATGCTACAATTGACACAATTTAAAAAATACTGAGACGGAAATAATATTTATAGGCCTACCAAAATCGCTCCCCAAAAAATTATAAGTGGCATCAAGCAAAATAGCGACAGGCACTCAGAAACACTCGAGTTTTAGCAGGTAGCCAAGTAATATATACATCGTGTATATAGTCACGGGCAAATACTAGATGGCTAGGATGTCAGGGGGGAAGACGTGTGTTGTTTACTGAAGGGGAAGGGAAGGTTTGCGCAGTAGACGACGTAGGCGTGGACGGCGCCAGGGGACTGAGTCACACTTGTAAAGGCGCCACAGAGACAACTGCTAGTGCCTTGTGGCGCCTGCTTGCACCGACACGCGCGCCAGTCAGCCCCGCGCTATTTCTGGCACCAGTGGAGCTCCCTCCAGTCATTGCTGCCAACCTAGCCTCCCGCACTCTGCCACTGCTGCCATCCTTCCCCTGCTATACTTCACACCACTGAATAAGTAAGTAGTGACAGAAGCGACAAGACGTAATTTTTATCGTACTCGTTTTCTTTTTGGATTGCCATGGCGTCAAAGTTCTCAGAAGTTTGGTTATCCTGAAGTTTAGTAGGCCTTATTATATTATGTGTGAGGAAATCGATGTGTAAGTCACGTCACATTTACGATTTCTAAATATGCAAATGAGATACAAACATACCACAGTATTTATTGAAATATATGCGGTTATTTAAACCAATGTCTTAAATTCCATGTGGCTTTGTTGACTTTCCTGTACTCCCCGAGAGCTGGTACGGTAACAACAGTGAAAAAGCTTTCCTTGTCGTTTCTGGTAGAATTATTTATTCTGTGCTTCATACCTAGAACTAGCGCGCTTTTCTGACACCTCTGCTTGCCCGCGTGTCTTTTATGTCGTGCTGTGTTATACATGAGTAGAGAGGATGATACATCGCGGAAATGTTTTGTGTCAACATACCCTTGAAAACTCTGTAGTTAATTACAACGCATATGATTAGGTAATGTACTTCTGACACGACGCAGTTGTCTGCAAACCAATAATAGGCATCAAATGTTACAACAGCAAGGAATCTTATTGGATCAGTCAAATAGGGCAACAGCTCCACATTAAAGAGAAAGCCAGTCATCTTCTGGTAAACTGAACGTGCGTCGAAACACAGCAAACAGTCAAGTTTTCCCGCGATAAATCATCCTCTCTATACATGAGTTGCGACCCCTGTTTTTCTCGAAAAGAATTTTGCGCCTCTTTGTTTCAGTGCCTTACGTACACATCTGCAATTCTGCTGAATGGTTATTGGCAGCATGCCTTTATAAAGTGACGTAACCTATCTCATTTGACTGCTCCAATTACAATAACGTTCCTGCAGCAACACACGTCAGTGATTTGCCGGCAGAATCTCAAGGCTCGTGAGAGTTAAAATATCCAATCACTTACCACGAAGCAGAACTGCAGATAAGTACGTAAGGCACCGAAACAAAGTGAGGCAAAATTCTTTTCGCGAAAAACAGGGGTCCCTATACACGAGTGATCCAAAAATTGCGCGCATCATATTAAAAGAATGTTTTATAGCAGAAAATGGATATGATACATGAAGGGACAATTCATTCAATAAAATAGTATAAATATGGATACGTGTCTTAACAGCATATGCTCGAAATGACCTCCACCTTCAGTTATGCTTTCACAAGCACGTTTCACTATATTTGAGGCCACTTTCTAGAGTACACGTGCACCTTTGTTGTTAATCTCCGTGACACCAATTTTTGACAATGCAGTGGTTTTGCGTGGAGCACATGGCCTAATCCTGCTGTTCTGACCTGTTCGCATAGCCACAATGTGAAACCAGGCTTCGTCAGTGAAGAATATCTGATCCAGCTGCGCAATCCCATGGTCATTGTGGTTTTTTAGGGGTCACCAAAGAATAAAATCAGGCGGTGACAAATCAGGTGAACGAGTGGTTCACAACACCATGTTAAAATTAAACGGTCACCGGAAAATTCTTGGAAGAACTGCATGGTTGCATTCGAAGTGTGGCATGTGGCACCATTTTGTTGAAACCAATAATCACGTTCCCACTTCATGACGTGTGATCAGTGTAAAAATTCTCAAGTTGGCATACCCCTCCCCCACCCTCCGAACAGTTTGGTGTACCAGGACCAGTGGCGCAGCATGTGGTGGGGTCCAGGGGCTCTCTTCCGGAAAAATATCGGTCACTGTTAACTTGTGCAAAATGATGCAATTTAAACAGTTTTCATACCTAAACTGTGAATATAACACTGCTAATTTCATCTTCAAGTAGTTTACAATGTTCCGCAATTTATTGCACTCTTTGAAGTTGAGGACCTGCTATTCGACAACAACTGGTAAGTAGAACACTACCTGCTTCCCTGGCGCGAAGAAGAATAGAAGAGATTATATTCGGTAGGACGGTCACCTTTCATGATACAGCTAGCTATCCGACGAAAACAATGTTCTACATTGAGAAGAAAATAAATTATGCTATAGGAAAAAAACTGTAGTGGAGGGAAAGACATCTGCTTACGCCAAATCAGCCTAGTCTCGAACAGTGTTAGCAAGGAGTTGATCGAGTTTAGAAGTTATTTCTGTTTTACTGATTTGAAAACTCCGTTTGGTTAATTTATGAACCACAAGAGTAAAAAGCAACTTTACGTTGCGTGTATAATTCACGTAGGCCATATACCTTGGAGTCATTTGTGTGTCGTGTTCTTCGGCAACAAACACAAATTTTGCGCGCGAAATTAAACATTGAAAAAAAAAAAAAAAAATCTAACGTATTAGTACTTCAAAGCGTTTTTATTTGATGTTTAGCTAGAAAATCAACTAATAATTTGTATAGTAATTTGTTAACTTACATTAGTGTGACAATCTTATATATGTACTTCCGAATGAAGTGAGCACTCAAAAAGCCCTGCTAAAATTCTACTTTCAGCCAATTCGTATATTTCCGCCCGTAATGGCAAAGCCGGGAAATGCCTAACCTGACTGGACACGTCACTTGATGTTTGCGCGTGGAAGATTAATTGTGCAGTCGGTATGAATCTATTTAGTTTAATATAATAAGTTTATTAATTATGTAAAGTATAGTAATGTCGATTTCGGTTGGTTGTGTTTAAGTATTGTTGTATTTAAATTGGTAAACACATGGAACTATATTGCGTAATTTTGCTGCCAACCATACAGGCAGTAAGCCAACTATAGTTAATGTTGAATTATATTATGCAGTAACGGTTAGTGATATTTTTAAAGGTTAAATTTTTGGTACTTACTTTATCCCGAATGACCTATGAGTATTTAATTTTACGTTATTTAAAATCAAACTGTTATAGTATTTTCTTGGCATGTTAACCGAGTCCACTGGAAGAGAATGGAGAGATTGCCTTAACTGCCTCCCACGGTAAATGAAAATATAAAAATAAAAACAATATTATGCTTGCCAACCTAACCTCCTTCGGAAACTTGTTAATTAATGCACTTCCAACCGTCGCAGGTTTATTGTTCACGGATTATTGATTATTGCGCGTCATTTTTTCCTTCTCCCTACTATAAAAAAGGTTTAAACTATTTTTAAATAGGAACCACGTGCGCTGCGGCCAAAATGTGGCTGGCTTCGTGACGTGGCTCGACGTTAAACATCTTCTGGAGCTGGAGGGAGTATTTTACTGTTGTCTCCTTAGTCGGGACAAAAAAAAATTATAACCGGGGCCGGACCATCTCGAGAGCTCTTAGGATACAAGAAAAGTAAAGGGAGAAGTAAAAAAAAAAGAAGCTAGCCTGGTATCGGCTCGGGTCCACGTCTCCAAGCCCCACACTCTTGATGAGAGCCTGTGTTTTAACAAAGAATGTGGCTCCCCGCCTGGCTGTGTGGTACGTGCGCTCCTAACTTGAGAGTTGACTGCTCTACGGACTGCAGGCATTACAGCTATATCCCGTGAACTCTTTACTGGGCACTTATATTTACTTATATTTTATTTAAGTTGGCGGTAGGTACGTGGCTCCCCGTGTGGTTCGTGCGCGCCTAACTTGAGAGAGGGCTACCAGCATCACGGCTATATCCTGCACATTGTTAACTGGATATTTCATAGTGCATATTTACTTAAGATTGTTTTAATTAAGCTGGCGTTAAAAATGTGGCTGCCCACGTGGGTTAGTGGTTCGTGCGCGCTTAAACTGAGAGTGAACTGCTCTACTGGCTGCCGGCATCGTAGCTATATCCCGTCCACTCGTAACTGGACATTTCGTAGTACATATTTATTTATGTTTGTTGAATTTAAGCGGGCGTTTTTGGGCCTTGCAGGTTCATGCTAACGCGTTATCATCGATACAAGTTAACATATACATACTATATATATACACACACGCACACACTCACACACACCGTCAAATTTTCTATAATTTGTAAAAAAAAGTTAACAAAATGTACTGTTACAATCCGATTTAACATAATTAGAATAGACCTAGCGATTTTCGCAATTTTTTCTTTTCTTACCAGTTTTGTTTTAACTTATATAAAATTTAAATATTAAAATAATAAAGAATATTTAACACACAAAATTGTTAATACACAGCAGTAAAATGATTTCAATATAGTTTGATCCGTTTTGGCAAATGTGCTGGAAATGTTTAGAGTGTGTAATTTTCACAGTTAAGTGTTCGATGTACTCTTTATTAGAACTATTTTCAACCAGTCCGAATAGTTCCACTCACTCTTTACTCATCAAACTTGCGGTTTATATTAATGTGTGACATTAAACGTGTGAACGGTTGGTCTAGTCATGAGTCGAGATATTGGAAAACCGGAGAATCTTTCGTGTCATAGTATTTTGCAACATAGTGTAGCGCCCGATTCTTGTGTGTTTGTAGAATGGTTGTGTAGTTGTTTGAATAAATATTTAGTAGTGGCGCACCAGGGTTGTCATTGGCCCGGTCAGACACGTTAGTAATGAAAGAAGAACCTCAGATATGGATGTGTTATACTGAAGCCTATGAAAACGTCAACATTCCCCGAGATAAGTGAAAAGATTTTGGCCTGCATTAACATCTATTTATTTATTTGTCACGACGGCCTAATTAAGGCCTTTTTACGGAGTTTTGCAGTAATTTCGAAAGTATTTTTTTTATTGCTACCTAATACTCATATCAAAATTTCGCTGCACAGTTTTGACACTAATATGTTATAATTTGTAGCTGAATTTTTTTTTGTAGAACTATACTGAACGTTTTTTTAGATTTCATTACCCAAAGTACCACGTTTTTCGTCGTAGAAATAAGCAAAAATGAAGGAAATTATTTTTTGCTGGTGAATGATACATTATTTTCAAAAAAACGCGTCCACAGTATTGTGCATTGTGTGACTGCACATTGACTCAATTTTTTTTTCAAAACTTTTGGTTAAAAAATATTTGAGTTATTGGCACCAGTCTGAAAAAACTCGGGAACAAGATCTTAAGGCTTGGTGGTCTTTTCTTGCATTGAACCCACAACACTTCACAATTCCTTTACATAAAATCTGAGTCATTATTACAATTTACAGTTAATTTAAAAATAAAGTTTAAAGTAATATATAAATTGTATGACTGCACACAATTAGAAAGTACGAAGGTATAGTAAATGCACAGGGGCCTTAATTTTCAAAACAGAGTTGCAAATATTAGTGCAGTTGAGGGGTGACGTGAGGTGAGGATGGAGTAGCGCCGGAATGAAGTGGAATCTCCGAGAATACCCGTCGACCAGCGACGTCGTCAGGCACGATTTCCACATGCAAAAATCCGGGGATCGACCCCGCCGGGAATCGAACCCGGATCGCCTTCCGCAGCCCCTTTCCCGCGATAAATTACCGTCTCTTAACATAGCGTAGGTCGTTCTGAAGTGAACCAAAGTTGCATATCGTTGTTGATTTCATGAAACCTCCTATGTTCCAAAGGATACATAGTATATTTAAGTTCTCTGTGCCTGTGCTTGTGCTACAGTTTACGCAAATGGATATAAATTATGTTTTTATGACATTTTACTGTAGTTACTAACAAATACCATAACACTGTTAGTGTCTATATGTTTTTTGTCTCTCCCGAAAAAATTTGATTTTAACACATGTGAGATTTCATAAAATCAGTGACGATATTCCGATGTGTGTACAGTCAATTTTATCGTTAAATGTGACTGACATTCTTTAAGATGGCGGTGTAGATAAATAAGCGCTGAATGCTTCACTTGAGGTCTACACTTTTTGTAAGTCGATCCTTGATAGTTATGTTTGTCTACTTTGCGAGCAGACATTTACCCAGAATGATGTATTTGTTAAGTGTGTTCTCTTGCGTCGTAGTGAAATGTTCGAGATATCGGCGTCACGGATTGTTCTTCAGATATACGCTATTAGAGAAAAATATCTGCTCAGAAATGTGACAAAACCTGTTGTTCAAGGTTGCTTTGTTTTGATTTTTGCAAATTGACTTCGAGAAACCTACAGTTCTGAACTGGTGCTTTTAGCGCTGAATGATGTACCATGCATAGAGAAGGTGATTTATCGCGGGAAAATTTGAATGTTTGCTAGGCTTCAATATATTGTATTCATTTCTGACGCTTTTATTTCGTTACTGGAGAGTCCCTATTTGACTGGGCCAATAATAACTCTGGTGCGCTACTACTGGACGGTTGTGATTCGTCTGTAAACAACTAGACGGTGCTACATAACCGTTGATTTGCAGAATACGCTGGCAGAAAACATTCTCGCGATTTTTCACCATCTCTAACCATGCACACTCTATGTAAACAGTAAGTACCCAAATAATTGACAAGATTGGACTAACCTGATTTCTACGATACGATTTTTGCAGCAGCTTGTTTCAATGCCTTGCGTGCACACCTGCAGCCGTGATTCGTTGTTATGGGCAGCGCGTCTTTATTGCAGAGGCGTTACTTGACTGTACCAATCAAAACAAGTAGGGACCCTTGTTTTTCGCGAAAAGAATTTTGTCCCGCTTTGTTTCAGTGCCTTACGTACACGTCTGCAATTAAGCTTCATGGTTATTGGCAGAATGTCTTTATAAAGTGACGTATATAATTTGACTGAGCCATTTACAATAACGTTCCTGCAACAACACACGTCCGTGATTTGCCGGTAGAATCTCAAGGCTCGTGAGAGTTAAAATGTCCAATCACTGACCACGAATCAGAACTACAGATGTGCACGTAAGACACCGAAACAAAGTGAGGCAAAATTATTTTCGCGGAAAACAGGGGTCCCAAAAACAAGCCTACGCTGCGATACCATACGTATCTGTTTAGCGGGTAGAACCCCAAGGCCACAGAATATTTAGGAATATGGAAGTGAAATAGCAGGTAGGCCAGCGAACTAGTCACACACGTCAGCAAAATGGCGTTGCTGGCCAGCAACATGGCGGAAATACCTACCGCCAATCAGCGTAAGGCGGCTGCCCTGTCAACCGGCAGCCAGGCCAGTAGGAAACATGCCGTAACATGGAGACAAACATACACGGGGCTGTTATCAACGGCCTCGGGCAGCCAATAAGCGGCGAAGTTCGCTCGTATCAAATAAGCTACCACGTAATTTCATGTCTGTATTACTATTTAGTTTGTGCCAAGACGCTGCGACTTGAAAACATCCAATCGCTAAGGCTTCGGTCTTTAGTTTTGCAGTATTTTCGAAAATATATTTTTAACGCAAATTAATACATATATCTAAAATTCATTCCTACAGTTTTAACACTTATATATCATCGTTTGTATCTGGATTTTTTTGTTGCAATAAACCAAACGGATTTTTTTAGTTTTTTGCCCCTGAAATATAAAATATAACATATTTTGTTGTCAAAATAATTAAGCCAAAATGAAGCAGAATATTTTATTTGGTTTAAAAAATATTCGAGTTATTTGTAGTTGTTTGAAATAAATGAAAGATCATGGCCTTAACCAAGAAGCAGAGATGCAGGTGTTTACGTAAGGCATTGAAACAAAGTGTTGCAAAATGTTTTTCCGCCGATATCGTGAGTGCGTAGGGATGAGAACGCGGCGGTCTGGTAGGTGTGACCGGGGTATATGTTGATCGGAAGAAGCGAGGAGGGAGGGAAGTCTGGAACTCATCAGCGATAAAGATGGGCCCCGCTCGGGAAAAAGACGAAACATGGCCCGGGATACAGCCTAGCCGCGCGCAACAACGGCGCAAGTAACCTCCCTGAATAGGTTTATGAAAGCCATACGTGGAGGGGAAGGGGGGTGGAGATGTAACTGGTTCCTCTCCCGGCGGTCACTTCATCCTACCTCCGTCTTCCTCGCCCATCCCTCTCCTTTCTCTTCCGTTGCGATTGATATAGTCTGTTCGCTGTTAATTGAGCACCATTCAAAACTCTAGCTTCTTCCTGTCGAACTTCCCCACCCCACCACCAAACTCCAGACTCATTTCCCCACCACATCCGTGCCGTGAGGTAGAGGCACGAGTGTTTCGCGTATTCATCTGGCAGCAGCTTAGACTTCTCAGTACTATACATGCACTGGCCACAGTCGAATGTCCATTTGATGTCTACCCGTATATAGACCGTTACGGGTAAAGTGAGCACAAAAAATTTAACCTTTGAAAAATATCGCTAGCCGTTACTTCGTACAATTTAACATTAACTATAGTTACCTAACTACTTGTGTGGTTGGCAGCGAAATTCCGCAATGTAGTTCCGTGTATTTTCCTATTTAAATACAACAATACTGAAACAACAAAAATCAACTTAATTGTTGTTTATATAATTAATTGACGGTTTTTATCAAACTGTATCGATTCGTACTGACTGCACAACTGATCTTACACGCGCAAACATACAGTGACGTGTCCAGAGAGGTTAGACAATTCCCGTCGTCAGCCGTTACGCGCAGAAAGATACGAACTGGCTGAAAATAGAACTTTAGTAGGGCTTTTTTAAGTGCTCACTTTATCCCGAACTGCCTATAGACGTAGCCCGTGTTTGCCCCACAAAAAAATTCTTAACGTATTATATTACGCCAAGTATGTTTCAAAACAGCCATCTTATAATCACAGAAGTGACGGTGAAGTGCAATTCTAGAATCTATACGCTACGCTCAGAGGTGACGGAGCTATAAGGGCCATATTAAAGCGCGTATCAAATGCCGCATCGCCACAACAACCCAAGCACTGAATAGCGAGCAGGATTCCCGCCGATCATTGTTGTTTTATGTGGTGGCCATATAATTTCTTGGTATAAAATTTGTCGTAAAGTTCAGCTTACGTTTCTATATGAGGACAACTGATAGTACATTTTAAAGTGCAGCAGTCTGAGCCATGCCGGAATGCTTAGAAACAATGTTTTTTAATTAAGAATGGTGACGTTTTACACAGATTTCGAATTTTTTTTTTATTTTTCAAAGAACCATAATTTTTACATCGAATAATCCTTACATTGTTTCCTTACAAAATATATCATAATTTGTACCGTTAGTTACTTTGCCATATTATGGGGTAACATTACACCTCTTAAAGGGATTAAACTTTCGCAGTACACAGCAGTCATAAACGACATTACTTTACTGTAAATAGTGTTTTAGAATTTGTATTTAAAAATAAATTAATGGAGAGGTGCAAAGTTACCGGGGGGGGGGGGCGGGTGCAAAGTAACCTCACTTTACGGTGCCTCATTTTTATAGGAATATACATCATAGTTTTTCAGATTATTGCACGTAAAGTAGCACCAAATTTTATATGAAAATAAGCAAAAATCAAGCAAAATATTTTATTTTTGCGAACAAACGGCGCATTGTTTTGCAGAACGCCTACATAGTTAATTTGTGTTTCGCATGACTGCTCTTAGTCATGGATTTTTTTCCCGGAGTATTCCGTTAAAAAGGTTTTAGTTTTTTGCACCAATGTGAAAAAAAAAAACACCTAGATTAGCCTTAACAATACATTCTGGCCTTGTCCGAAGTGTTTTCTTTTCATACATTGGCACAGCTGGCACTTGCAGAATAGTTTCGTAAAGGAAACCTATTTCTCTGCACATTGCAACGCATTTGAAGCAGGTGTGCGGTACCCTTAAGCGAAACTACGAAATAATCTCACCTGAATACTTACCATTCTGTCAACATCAAGTATTTTCGTTGCCCACAAGAAATAAAATTGTATCATTATAACTGCCCACCAATATTTGAATGTTGTGATTTAAATGTCTTTTCCTCATACTCTGTTAACTTAATCCATTTTGAGGCCTTGGTAAAATTAATGAATTTATGAACAGGGCATTTTTCCACTGGAGGTAGGTACAAAATTATTTGACAATTAACAGCTGAGCGGCCATAAACCGACTAACAACTCGGGATGCACCGAAAGGTAGGGGACACGATAAACGTTTCTCAATCTAGGTAAATTACTCCGTTTTATTCTTAACTGACGTGATTACCATTAAATTGCCGGGCTGGGGAATACGTTTTTTTTAACTGCTAGGCGTATTAAAAAAATATTTTCCTGGAATCGTATTCGTCTTTGTCCGTTCAGATCTTGGAGGCCTGAGTCCTGTACTCAGGATCAGTGTTGCCAACCTGTTTTCCAACTAAATCGGGTTGTTTCGAAGTTATAGTTCAATTGGTGAATATAACCATTCATAGATGGTTCGGCATTAAGGACGTTGGACCCGTAAAAATCCAAAATTTTATATTTGTGCCAAACACTGCTCAACTTTTACACTTAAGATAACATGTCATTTCCCGAAATAAAAAAAAATTAGGTTCCATAGTTAGCATAATCACCTATCAAAGTCGCAAAATGGCAGTTGCGGTGTAGCCAAAATAATAAAAGAATAATTAACTTGCAGAAACAAGATAATTCATATATGATGTGAGCTACTTCAAGACACTTTTGTGAACACAAAGCGATACATTTTTGTATTTTTAAAAAATGGACGAAACTGAGCAAATTTTTGCATAACTTTGGCTTTTGGCTACTACTGAAATTTTCAAAACTTACTTTTGTCAACCATGTCATAAAATGTACTGATACGCTGACTATCAGTTACTGTAATTTTGAATTTATCAGTTAATTACTTTTATTGCTTTTGGCTACACCGCACTGGCCATTTTGTGACTTTGATGAGTGATTATGCAAAAACTATGGGACCTAAATTTTTTTTTATTTGGGGAAATGACGTGTTATCTGATGTGCAAAAGTTGAACAGTGTTTGTCACAAATATAAAAAAATGAAATTTTACGTATCCAACGCCATTAAGTGACCACCACTTTTAAAGCCTAGGTTAGTTACTGTTTTCCTTTAAATAGTTCGTTTATGTCTGTCATTTTAAAAATACAAAGAAAAGTGACTAAGTAACAACTGAAGTGCATAGAGTGTATGTTATCAAAAATAAACATTTAAGTTCTCAAACAATATTTTTAATTGTTATTCTAGACAATATAGTCTTCAAAAGAGCTCACTTTTTCGCGAACCAGTTGAAATTTAAACAGAGAAAAGTGCAATTTTAATGCTCTTCTTAATTGGAATGAAGTGAAGAGATTTTGGTCAGCGCTTAACATCGAGGTCTTTAGCGTTGGTGATGTATGGAACAACGCTGGAAGGAATGGGCGGGGGAAACGGGACATCCCCGAGAAAACCTGCCGACCAGCGGCATCGTCTGGCAAGATTCCCACATGCGAGAATCCGGGGACCGACCCCACCGGGAATATAACCCGGTTCCCCTAGATGGTTCTTAATTGAATATTATGTAGTTTGTTTATTAATTGTTGTAAGGCCTACTTGCACAGAGATAATTGTAACCTCATCAGTCTTATATTGCTGCAAATATCAAATGTTTTCATATGTCCTGTACCTTTATCACAACCTATGAGCGGTGGAAGTAATTCTCGGTGGTCGAGACAAAATTGTACACTGAGCCACGCTTTGTGCAGTACTGATCATGTCTCAGCTTTCTGGCCAACATTTACACATTATTGTACGTAGGGATTGAAAGGGTTGTTGATTGATCTAACCATTTTTCCCTAGGTCAGATAATTAAAATGAGGAGGTAGATAAAAATGTATTAGTTTGCAAGCAATACACATTTATAGTTGTTTGTGGCAGTTTAGTTCCAAAAAAACTTGCGTGTTGTTGGCAACACTAGTTTAGGATGCTGTGTTAAGGGGGGGGGGGGGAATCAAGAGGACGAAACTTCTCGACGTGAACTTAGTTCACTGTACAAACCCGCTAAGCCAATCATTACCGCGCGCAATTTTACTTAAATTTTTACACATGTTATGGCAGCTAAGTGTTGGTGTCTTGAATAATGTATCTTTTGTTTTCCTAGTCGTAAGATGTCACATTGGGGAATTACTGCCGAAAATGTCTGAATAATTTTCTCGGTCTCGCTACCTCCAAATCACTGAGGTGGCTTGCAGGCTTTTTTCGTAATATGTACTTACTAGAGACTTGGTTCTTTTAACTGGATTAATTTTAATCATAACGTTTCCAAACAAGTAGTATGGTACACTACCGCAACATTGAAAACTTAACAATCTGGATGATTAATAAAGGTAATAAAAATTCACATAATCTCTGAGAGAACTGTGCAAAAGGAGTGCATGCATGGCTGGATTTGGTTTCAGGGACATAACTCCATTGCGGTATAAATGATTGACTAAGAAAACTAAATATAACAGAGAAAAACATAAATAAGTTAAATAGTTATCAGACACGAACAGAAAAAGAGCAAGCCACACAACTATGAGGCGAAAACTACAGTGTTTTGCTGTGATGCATGTTTTTTTTTTCTGTTCGTGTCTGATATAATAATACTGTTTTTTTTTCGCCTCGTTGTTGTGTTGTATTTTATTTTGTGGGTCATGCATTTTATCTGTTTGTCTCTTTGCCAAAACAAACCTCAAACCTGGTCTTGGCGGGGTCTTATGTTTTTATTATAATTTTTATTTTATTTTATTACTTATGTGTTTGTCCTTGTTTTTGTTAGACACTACATTTATGAAATTTTATGTTGCGTGTGTATCCTGTTGACTAAAGCATACTTTGCTTATTTATGTTTTTCTGTTATCTTTAGTTTTCTTTGACAGTATTCTAAATCGCAATTATGTATGTCCAAGAAACCACTTCAGTCGAAATTCACATGATGTTCGAATGTTTTTTTCCAACGTGTTGTATATGTTTAATTGGGGGCAAGCCGTTACTTGCTATTGTTGCGGAATCTATAAAACTCACGGTTACATAACGGGACCATTAATGCGAAAATGAGTAACAAAAACTATAAGCCCACCAAGGTGGCCTGTTCCGGTATGATTTTGTACGTTGGTGTTATGAATTTTCGTTGTTTATTTTCTCGTGATTAGTCGTTTTGTGTAACCGTGGGGTTTTGTGCCACTCAGCAATATTCACTAGCAGTCGCGTATATCCAGCAAAACACACACGTTTATTACAGGGACCGCGGTGGCTGAATGGTAAGACTATTCGCCTCCCATCAAGACGATCCGGGTTCGATTCCCGGCGGGGTCCGTCCCCGGATTTTCGCATGTGGGAATCGTGCCGGACGATGCCAGTGGTCGGCAGTTTTCCTCGGGGATCTCGCGTTTCCCCCGCCCCCATTCCATACTCACCTCATATCAACCCCTCCAGCAAATTCTCTCACTCTCACTCACGTTTATTACAATTCATTTTTCCAGAAGAAGAAAATTGGAAGAATCCTTACAAAAATTCCCTTCTGGTACACATTTTAAGAATTTAGTTTTATATAATAGGTTATTCGGGAACTTAAATAAACGCAATATGACCTTTTTGCCCAGATACCTGGATAATTGGGCATATTTCGTGCGTGACCTCAAGAAAATTTAAAACTGTTGCCTAGGATTGCTATTGTTTAATCTTCGCAAATTGGTTTCAAGAAACACGCAGTTATAGATTAATGCTTTAAGCGTTGAATTATGTACCATACCCTCTTAAGTAAGATTTTTTTAAATTGTACCACAGTAGAATTCTTTCAATAATCTGACAAGGCATAAACGTATACACAAACACACACGCCATATATGTATATATATATATATATATATATATATATATATATATATATATATATATATATATATATATAAACACATACATACAATTTGAAAACTATTTATTTATTTATTTTCTTATGGATAAATAAAACATATAAACGCTTTATAAAAACCCACAATTCTGTAACTAATTTAAGGTGCACACAAAATCTTCTTGATAGGAACTTCCGAACAACATTTTCAGTTTTTTATTTGTAAATTTATAAGTGTGTGCGTATACTTCATTATTGCAAAATGTACTGAAGCTTAACGGGCCTTGGTCCCTTAGAGTTTTGGGAAAATCCGCGTGACGGCGCCACAGGTACCATCCTCTAGTCCATATCTCTGTCTCCCTCCGGTGTTTCCGCTCTCGCTCAGTTATGAGAGGAATTCCATAGCGCGATAAGATCTCCAGCAGAGCACTACTCCGTCCTAACGACCTAGTGCGTCTGGTGACTGCTACAATGTTGCCAACCCTAAGAAGACATTAGCGCGTTCTTGGAAGGCAGAGGTTATTCGCTTCCTTTCCTCAGCTAGGCCGGGATCAAGGTTTGGCCGGGATAGCGATGGCTTTACTTTGCGGAACTCTTTCACGTAGCCGGCTAACGATTGACATTCATACTTTCATGCGATCTATCAAGATCATTTACTTCATGTTCATTTCAACCTTCAGTAACGAAAAGCTCATTAAAAGTTAGAAAGTGATACCTGGAATCGTACCTCTTGTAAGCCAATCATAGTCCGGCGAAATATCTCACCTGGTTGTGCTATCTTTGCTTCCCGTTTTTCCCTTTTCTTTACTTCTACCGTGTGTTTTTTCTGTTATAATACAGTTAATTTTTACTATGAAATAGTCAGTGAATCAACTGACGGAGAGTGTTTGTGCTTTGTGTTTAAGGTTTTATGTAATTCCATTCGAAAGATTAATTAATAGGTCTTGGACCTGCCTGAAGTACAAAATTTTCATATATTTTTGCATCACTTGGAAATAAGTTTTGCCAAATGCATTAAGAATATGTACAGAAATTTAATTTAAAATATTTAATTTATAGTGAACTTCGTATTTTAGGATTAGGCGCACAAGTCACAGGATGCTCTCAGTTTTGTCTAGCAAACGTTTCAATGAACTGCTCATGAAAATAAAATATTAAAGCATTCTAAATAATGGGATATTTGAATTATGTTCTTCCTAAATGTAATGTGACGCCGTCAGTAAGAGTTTCTCAGTTCAAACCAATAATGAGATAGGCATTCAGTGATTCAATAACACAAAATGTT
>PNEQ01010065.1:0-20434 GCA_003012365.1 Medauroidea extradentata | reverse complement strand
CCCAGTGTTTCTATTCACCCCAGTGTTTCTATTCACCCCAGTGTTTCTATTCACCCCAGTGTTTCTATCCACCCCAGTGTTTCTATTCACCCCAGTGTTTCTAATCACCCCAGTGTTTCTATTCACCCCAGTGTTTCTATTCACCCCAGTGTTTTTATTCACCCCAGTGTTTCTAATCACCCCGTTTTACGGTAGGTACTCAAAGTTAAAGATTGAAGGGATGTTATATATTCTAAACTGTTACTCTAGAAACAATGATTTTTAAAAGTGATCACTTTACCGTGGGCCACCTACAGGAAATACACAAGTGGTGGCTTTTTTGGCGTGTTGTGTTAAGGGCGCCGTCTACTAGAATCGTGAAGAGGCGCGCAGACCTTTAACAATCCTGATTTCATTCGAAAACCATTCAACATGTTGTCACGCGGTTAGGCTACGAAAAGCATTTAAGGATCTTAGTACAGGTAAATAATTTTGCCATTAACTGTTATCGTTCCTAACAAGTATTTTTTTAAGTATGAAAGTGACCGAATTGGGACTTTTGACGCTGATTTTATGTAAGAGTAATTATTTCCACGATATTCTTAATATTATAGACCTGTAGAGCGACTCTTTCCCTTTCGTCGCGTAAGATAAAATGACAGTGTTGTCGCTGAAAGTCCCATAGTAAAAACGGTTCGGCGGGAAGCTTGCACGATAGTTCAGCGATTGGCTCGTTGAGGCGAAGCGACATTTGATGCGCGCTTCAAGGTCGACCTTATTGCTCCGTCGCTTTTGAGCCTCTCACGCGCAGGTAGACGGCGCCCTTAAGGCTCGGTTTCAGTTGCCATATTGAATTTTAATATTTTTCGCTTTTTTGGAGTTCTAAGAAGAAAATTGTTAAATACACGATTAAACCTCAAATTCTACTTATATTTCGCTACAGTACAGATCTTGCTATTTAGCCGTTAACATGTAATTACGCCGCAATGTGTGTGGCAATTTTTTACAACTTATTCATAATTTGTCCGACATATTGCGACCTAACTATAGATTACTAGCTCTATTACCATGCTTGTATTGTACCTCAAGGTAAGTACAACTTGCGGCATAGTCGCCGATTTAACACGTTCTTCTCAGAATTTCTAAAAAGCAAAAAATAATAAAATTCAATATGGCGACTGAAACCGAGCCTTAAGGCCATTTCAGTTTCAATTTATTGAATAGCATGACTATTCAACAAATTTAAACAAAAAACATAGAAGGGATCACTTGAAACGTTTTCACACAATATGTAAGTAAACAAATGTTGTACAAAATAAATAATTCACCTATTTAACAACCCAGCACAACACAAAAATATCTTGTTTCACCAGTACAAAATGTATTACTTTGGTATATTTTATTTAAATGAAGTAATGTTCGCATTTAATTTTAATACGTTATTTGATTTAGTACTGTCAGAAAAACCTCTTCTCCATTTCTAACTATTTTGATTCAAGAAAAGGGGCCTTACCCTATATAAACCCATGGTTTTTCCAATCTCCTCATCAGTCGCACTCGTGTTCCTGAACCCCGTGTGTCTACCTGATGACGGGAACAGATTCCAGTTCCCGAAACGTTAATACTGACTGTTTGGAAAACTACTGTGTTTTGTCTCGTCTCATCGTTGCGTTGTTTGTTGTTTTTTTCTGTTTGTGTCCGACATCTTTGTTTTGTTTCGTCTCATCGTTGTGTCGCATGTCAACTTAGGTTTTTTTTTATATTTTTGTTATTTCTTTTACTTTCTGTTTGTTCCTTGTTTTATCTGACCAGATTCCAGTTTTGGAATTTCATGTTGTGTATGTATCCTGATGACTAACGCATACTGTGCTTATTTATGTTTTCTTGACTTATTTTAGTTTTCTTTCGACAGTCATTTATTTCGCAATGGAGTATGTCCAAGCAAATAAATCCAGCCATGCACTCCCATTTCACAGTTCTTTCAAAGATCATAAGAAAATTTCAGATATGTTCGAAAGAAAAATCTTTGACGAAACTCAAGACATTTAATAAATGTAAAGAAAAAATGGCCGCGGTTACAACGTCAACATGGCGTCACACGAAATTCAAGAAACTGATATTTAATACATGTGTGAGAAAATGGAAGCAAGAATTGATGGTGTGAAAGGACCTTCGCAGTGTAACATCGCCAGAGCCACGCTGTGCCGGGATGCTACAGGGCTCAGATCTAGGGGTGTTCTACCTCCTGTCGTGTTCCTCCCCCTCAGTAGACGACAAAGCCCTGCTGGTCGGGTGAAACCAGGTCAACACTACCTCTCCTCGCCCGCTGAATTTATTTTTCTGCCTGGAAGCGCGCCACCTATGGCCCACAAAAGCCTCGCTTTCTCCCCTCGCGGAGATTTAAGAGTGGAGGGTTGCGGGTAAAACCGGCACACTGTCCTCGGCCCTGCAACCCGGGAGAGGTGAATTCCTTACCACCGGCAGTCTTCCAGAATATGTCTCGCTCGCAAGATATATTTTACTTTTCACAATTTGCTATAGATAGAGATATTAATAATTCGCGGGTTCAGTGACCTCTAGGCTAGACTCCAAGACTATTTGTGATCTGAAGCAGAACACATCTACTCACTGGCTGCTTGCTGGCGCAGTTATAATAGCCTGAACTAGTTTGATGTTTATTATTGACTCAGCGACTTCCAGGCGGTGTCAAATAATTCAAAGGCCAGTTGCGGAATCGAAAGAAAGTTACAGTTGTTGGAATTTCACACTCTAAATCTGAATTAGTGAATATTCACTGATTCATGCTGATAGATAGAGCAGTTTCAACAATTTTAATCAGTCAAAGCAGTCACTGTTTAAATTGTGAATATTCACTGATTTCCTTCAAGAGTGCCAACATCTCACAGGTGAATCAGTGAATATTCACCGGGTTTTTCAATTATTTTCAAATAACAGTTTTCACTTATTGAATCAGTGAAAAATTACTGGAAAATCTGTGGACAATCACTAATTA
The DNA here is from genome assembly GCA_003012365.1 of Medauroidea extradentata. Classification (NCBI taxonomy): domain Eukaryota; kingdom Metazoa; phylum Arthropoda; class Insecta; order Phasmatodea; family Phasmatidae; genus Medauroidea; species Medauroidea extradentata. The sequence goes on along the minus strand of PNEQ01010065.1, from coordinate 17,442 downwards.
ACTTGTGCAATGTTGGCACTCTTCAGTGAATAGTCACCGATTTCACAGTGGTTTCTCACTGATTCAGTTTGTTGAAACTGCTCCATCCATCGGCGTGAAGAAGTGAATATTCACTGATTCATGCTGATAGATGGAGCAGTTTCAACAATTTGAATGAGTCAAAGCAGTCACTGTTTAAATTGTGAATATTCACTGATTTCCTTCAAGAGTGCCAACATCTCACAGGTGAATCAGTGAATATTCACCGGGTTTTTCAATTATTTTCAAATAACAGTTTTCACTTATTGAATCAGTGAAAAATTATTGGAAAATCTGTGGACAATCACTAATTAACTTGTGCAATGTTGGCACTCTTCAGTGAATAGTCACCGATTTCACAGTGGTTTCTCACTGATTCAGTTTGTTGAAACTGCTCCATCCATCGGCGTGAAGAAGTGAATATTCACTGATTCATGCTGATAGATGGAGCAGTTTCAACAATTAGAATGAGTCAAAGCAGTCACTGTTTAAATTGTGAATATTCACTGATTTCCTTCAAGAGTGCCAACATTTCACAAGTGAATCAGTGAATATTCACCGGGTTTTTCAATTATTTTCAAATAACAGTTTTCACTTATTGAATCAGTGAAAAATTACTGGAAAATCTGTGGACAATCACTAATTAACTTGTGCAATGTTGGCACTCTTCAGTGAATAGTCACCGATTTCACAGTGGTTTCTCACTGATTCAGTTTGTTGAAACTGCCCCATCCATCGGTGTGAAGAAGTGAATATTCACTTATTCAGATTTAGAGTGCAACTTGTGCCTAAAAGAAACCGCGAATATTTCAGATCCCTATTTATACATTATAAACTTGAACCAGTGAGAAATGAACCACTTCGTTGAAATTCCAGTCCCTGCTGCCAAAAATGAGCAACTGAAATCTGCGAAAACGTGCTGATTGTTTCAGTGACTTAATGCCACTGATTTAAAAGTGACTTCCTCTTAAACTCCATTTCATATAAGTTTGGATAAATCTGGCATCAACTTATGTGCAATAATTTGTAATATTTTGTTATTTTTGTCACTACACAAGACATACTTACAGTACAAATGCTGAAATGGACATTTCCGGTTCATTTTAGAGCTAAAAATGTCTTGCATTGTGCAACAAATCGCAAAATACAAAAAATTATTGCCCATATGTTGCTGTAAAATTTATCCAAACTTATATGGAACAGAGCATATTATCGGTGAATTTCACCTGCTCGTTAACTGATTTTCAGTGAATTCTTCAGATTCATCAGGCAGAAACAGATTGTTAAATGGTATGTCAGTGATTAATATTTCACTGTTTGTAACCGCTGATCTGAATTTAGAGTGTACATTTATACAGTACATTATTTGTCAAGCTAATTGAAGTGTTTCATTACCACCAGTTTACACTATTCGTATCTTGGGAAGGCACAAATACATATTCAACGTTCACACGTGTTGCTCAGAGCTACACACACAGTAGTCTCGTCCTATTGTTTTTCATACTTTTGACTGTGTCTAAAACACATGTCCTTTTCAAGGGCTGTGTGGCGGTCATTTAGAATTTCGCCCGTATGAAAGTGCATATTTAGGGATTTTTGGGTCGAGGATAAATTTCTGAAAAAGAAAGTGAGCTCTGGCTGGGAAGAAAGGACGTTTTGGCGACGCCAACATAGGGTTTCCCAACAGCCATTCATCAGCCGCCTGACAAAGGGATGGGCCGACATGACAGACTCGGTGGCCTATGGAAAGTATCCTAGAAGAGCTTGTTTTACGTGTGGAAGTGGCAGTCCTGGACCTCACACGGCGTAAGCAACTCTCAGCTCAGCCCCTGTCCCTTGCCTATACAAACGACTGGGACGGGCGCGAATCCATCACGCCGCAGATCATGAGTTAAAACTTCATTTGTCGGTTTTGAAGACGTCGCCTCGGATGCCGAGTGGGCAGCGACCACACTGTGCAAGTCGCGGCACTTGTCTACCCGCCATAATCGTGACATGTGTAGCACGAGGAGGTAACTTGATGGGATTGCAAGACGTCAGGATCGCAGTCAGACTCGCGCGACAGGCGACCTGGAGGGGATTCATAAAAATATTTAAGAAAGCCCTGAATTTTAAGTAAAGTGGTCAAAGACTTGTAAATACTCAGTTTAAAGGACTCAAGGCTAAGCTTCCGAAACCCGGTGGTTATTTCCTACGCCAAGCGGTGCGCGAAATCTACAAATGAGACATTTGCCTATAGCAAATAAATGGCTCGTTTAAATGTAGTTTGCGTTATTGACTATAACATACTACCGTCCAACTACAGGGATTGTAACATTTTCTTTAAGAAGTACATACATTGACTTCTTTATGAATGTTTGCTAGGTACAGTGGCGTAGCGTGGCTGTGTTCCAAGGTGTGCGGTATTAGCAGCGACTATATTCTTTGAGCAGTTGTGTTGTTGCAGAGACCAAAGTGTATATATAATAGGATAATTCGTACCTTGCCTCTTGTACGTTATTGGTTGTGGATTGTTCCTGACTATACAAGTCAAATGGTTCCTCAGACAACTCAGTGTTGCGTATTGTCACCGCACACCTTGGATCAATCACTCCACGCGACGACACTGGCTAGGTAACGTTTTTCAGAATTTACATGCTCGATATTTTAAGTTTGGCTGTTAATTTCACCTCAACTAAATTCTTTAAGAATAACCTCCTTCCTTAATCTACAAATCAGTTGCTGATATGCCCTTAGCGATTATACCTTACAAGATTTTTTTTTAAATCTGTCACGTTACTGGAAGGGGAATATTTCAACAGCACACTCCTTCGCATAGTTACCTTTTCTGACGGACAACACAGAGCTGTGTACAGTAATCGCCAAGCACAGCTTCCCTTGCAACAGATACACACTTAATATCTGGTAAAGTCTCTCGCAATCGCGAAGGCTGGCAGTTCTCTCTTGAGAAATGTTCGTTCGTACGATGCTTTAATGACTTGTGATTTTATGGGCCTGGGCGTACTTAATAATTTTGTCAGTGAAAAGGGGTGGAGAGAGGGAATTAATTTTACACACTTCACAGGAATGTTGATTTTTGTGTTTACCAGCCAAATAAATTACAAAAATACAACTTAAATTAGTTGTTTAAATTTTTTATTCAAGCCTGCAACATGACTGGTTAGAAATTCCTGCAATGAGCCCGAAGTGTTATCTCAGTTGATGGTAACCTGTTGTAATGCGAAATCTATTTCAACAACCTGATAGAACGTTGGTTTGATTAGGATCAACTGACACTAATTCCAAATTAATCTTCTGCATAAAAAGTGCTAGACCGAAAAGATAATGTAATCGGAGCATATGAAAGACTTAGAACTGGAGAGATTTGCCGACTAACTTTGTGAAAGTGTTTTGCTAATGGTGTGTTTTGAAGCCATATTGCTGAAAGTGACACGACGTAGGAAACTCGGAGCTACCTACAAACCGTTGATTGAAGGTGATTCGAATAATACGAAATCTGGCAGCGGCTAGTTGTACAAATGTCAGTCTCTCTAGTGCATGCAGGCATGCGCTTCCTTCAGGGCAATGAACTCTATTCCAGTCGCCAAGTTGGACGGTTGGAGTTTTGCTCAAGCAATTGCACTAAGATAATGTATCATTAACTCCCGCGAATATGTCTTCCTCATAAAACAAGAATAATTTATGGGTCCTAATTAGAGACAGTGATTTACCGCTAGAAAAAAGGTCCATATTTACACTGCGTCTGACTGGTGTTTTGGGAGATGTTTATCAAACTCCCGAAAAGTTAATCAGACTTGTAAACCTCAATCAACTTCTATTATAGCTTGTGTTCCGTGAGAAGACGCCTTTCCCACCGCCCCTTCTTGACCCCATCCTCTCTCCTCCACCTTCCTTTCCACTGAAATAGTCGAAGCTATTACATTAGTTACGTACAACAACATATGAAAACAAACGTTCACCTTGGAAAGAGAATAATCAGAAATACACAATTATCTAAGTAAAAATGTACCATATCATACTGTTTCGTAAAATAATTTATTACTGGTATTTGTAACTACATGTAATACAGTATAAGAACGCCTTAAAAAAGTGTGCGAAGAGACAATTATCTGCCTTATATTAGTTTTAATTAAATGTAATGTAGGATTATTCTTATTATCGCTCACTGTGAAAACTGGGCCAGCAAAATACCCGCAAATTCCATCTGGCTGACAGGTAGAATGTGCAAAACGTCATACTGATGTCATGGGCATTCAAAAGTACATACTTGGTGATTAATATATTCGAAATATTTACTGTAATATTTCAAGCGGAGTTACCCTCATCGTAATCTACGCGAGGTTGGTTTTTATTACATTAAAATTTGTTTCGTATCGTGGTTATCTTCCAGACATGAAACGCTTGTCAGGTTGAAGAAAATACAGGAAAAATATCCACATATTGGATCGTGGCTTTTGGTACTCCTCGTCAGTAAGGTCCCTTACCCAAATTAAGTAACATACTCATTTTACCAGTCCAATTTTCACAAGTCTCCTACGTTTCAGTATTTCCGTATAGACGTGACTTCAGTGGTCTGTAGGCTAATCCACAGTTATTGACAACTTGTATTTCAGCTGTCCATTGGCAGTTTCTATGGACCGAAGGCCAGCATTCCCTTCATTCTCCCACACTTCACGCTTACTTTCAAAAGTAATGTAGTACATGACATCACTGTGCTTCTCTCTTAGTCTTGCCTCTTCATTGCATGGCGTAATTAATTACTAAGCTTTCTGTCGGTTTTCTTTACAATATCATTCCTCCTGGCCATTTAGTTAGCCTTTAGTTCGTTCCTTTCATACTGGAGACTTTCCTAATGGTTCCTCGGATTCGTGTTAGACAAAATCAAAATATCAAAACTTAAGGTCATGCTAAGTTTCTACAGTTTTTGCGGTAGTTATTTTTTAAAAACTTAAACGAGAACAGGTATCACAAATCTGTCTGGCAGTTTTGTTTGAAATTGGTTTTGACGTTATAGCTAATTTTCTTAAAGTATGAAACTGTACGGTTTCGACTAAAAAGTAAATTAACCAGAATTTAGTTACTTACATAATTAGCTAAAACCGTAGTATTTACTGCCTTGAAAAAATCACCCAGTATGGAGAAGATGATTCGAAACAAAACTGGACAGATTTTTGATAGCTGCTATCGTTTAGGCGTAAAAATTTATACGGTATCGCTAAAGCAGTATAAACTAAAGAGCAGGGCCTTAAATCTCCTTCCAATTCTTGTGGAGGTGTTATAGGCCTACAGTTTGTATGTTGTCTTGTTTGGTCATGACATCTTTCATTGCGGATTGGAGACCTTTCAGCTCTAGTTATTGGCGTATATCTCGAGTCTTTAGGCGATTTGTGAAGACATGTTATTAGTGTTGTCAACACCGTATGTTCCAAATAAATGTGACGCAACCAATCCCTCCAGATGGAGCTTGACTTTGAAGTTTCCCTGGCCAGTGCATATTTGTTCACCGTACTGGCTGATCTCATTTAAAGTTCTTGCACTCTTCTGTTGAATTAGACCGAAACTTCAAATATTTTTGCCACTCTCTCCTTATTTATTTGGTCATTTTTTGAAAGTATTCCAATACCGGACACTATCTTACTATTTATTGGAAACATTTTTGTTGGCGATCCTAGTGAGAAGTGATTGTGATTATTAGCCTTTCTTTCCACTTTGTGTTACATCTCTTTGCAGTATATATATCCTTGATACCAATTAAATTGGTTCCACAGAGAACAGTATTAACATTTTATTTTTTTTCTTTGGATTTCAATTATTTCACACTAGGTCACGGTCGTAGAAGAACAGGTCTGGACACTCGCCTATCTAACAATGTATTTTACTTGACCTCCTTGTTGTTTGGCTGTAGTTCGTTAAGTTACCGAGAATGTCGTACTTTTTGGCGCTGTTTTCCGGGCGGTCGGACTCAAACTCCGTCCACTTTTTTCCATTGTTAAATTTATAAAGTAAATAAAGATAGCTGGAGCCTTTTCTTAAATTTGTGAGCGAAGAAAGTATTTCATAAACTGATAAAAAATACGTTTTGATAAATTGTTTATCTTAGCGGAAAGGAAGTGGGCGGAGTTTAGTCCCACTGCCGTAACATCAGCGCCAATAAAACAGAAATATTCTCGGTAACTTGGTGAACTACAGCCAAACAACAAGGGGGTCAAATATCCAGGCGAGTGTCCAGACCTGTTCTTCTACGGCCGTGCACTAGGTGGACGATTTCTGTTCTTCGCCTTACTAAAACATAATTGTGTCCGGTATTGTAATATAAGGTGTTTGAAGCGGTTGTTTTTCCCTCTCTTTTAATGTTATTGCAATATTGCATATTTATGCATACCAATACTTTTTAAGGTCTGTGGTATGTGATCACGTATGTTTGCATATGTGTGTGTTAACACAGGTCCACAAATGTATGCCTACGTTTGCGTACATTACGTACGTATGAGTCTTACTTATAGTAACTAATCGGCCAAGTAAGTTTACATCAAAGCCATCGCCTCGTGATATAAAACTGGCTGAGAGAGCTGACAATTACGTCGTAAGTCTGTTGCGAAAGTGTCACGAAATATTTGAACTCTACCTTGATCCAAAACGAATCCGCGAATTTCCCAGCCCTCAGCTGAAGAGACTTAATTCTCGAAATATTTAGGTTTGGCTATATGCACGCCTGGATGTTTTTCTCGTCTTCCTTTTACACTCCCATCTGGGTCACCTTGCCGACGCGACGACAGAAATAGCACCGCAGTTAAATCGACTCCACTTAATCGACTATAAGTGTTCGCGCCAAGTCTCTCTAGCTCTCACGTGTTCTCGAGTAGAAAATATAGAACACGCGTGTTTGCAGTTTCGACTAGTAGTACTCAGCGGCCGGTTGGTCCAGGGGCGGATTTAATAAAGGGTGGAGGGGGAGGCTGCCGCTCCTTCCCCCAAATCGTGTTGAACATTATGTAGCCAATGTAGGCTATGTCCAGTCGCCTCAAGAAAAATTGAATTTAGTTATATGATAATCCAAGTGCATTTAATTTGTCCTACTGTATGTATAGTCTGTCTCATGTAAGAATTCCATTTTTTGACAGTTCTAAAGACTATCATGTGTACAAATTTCTACAAAAAAAAATTTTAATTTTGATAAACTTCACAATTTAAGAGTCAGTTGAGTGGTTTTGTTCAAATATCACGTAATGTCAGAGGAATACACTTTTTATTTTATGGCAACAACTGTAAAAATTATGCCAACACAACTGTCAAAAAGTGGAATTCTGATGTGAGATGGACTATATGTTATTTTTAATGTTCTGTAACAGAGTAAACAACCACACTTTTGAGATGGCTGGTATTTTTCACCATCCATAAAATCACATAAGCCCCTCCCCCGAAACATGTTTCTAAGTCCACCACTGTCGTAGGCCAATAATAGACGTCTCAATCGTCGCGTTTGTTGTCTACCACTAAAGCTGCAGTTATAACCACACTTACTAGGAGTGTGTACTGGGTTCAAATGTATGCGTCTGACGCATGGGAACAGCGGAGCGATACGAGCCAAAGTACCACGCTCGACGGGAAGCACATCGTCTCTATTCACAGAGCGCCAAAATGGCGTGCGAAGACTTCGCTGTAGTCTCTTCCGTATTGGACTCGAGCGGTGGCCCTGAAATTTTAAACGGCAACACGTGCGTCTCGTTTCGCACTTTACGAATTCAGGCGGTATTTTCGGAGTTACGACTATCTAAAGAAACTGGTTTTTGTTATTTTGAGAGGTTCGAAAATTATGTTTCTAACGAGCGGGCTGAATTCTTAAAATTTTAGAAGCGTAAGTTTTTAGGACTTGATTCAGAACACCATACAATCTAGATGTGCACAAACGTTTTTGTTAGTGCAGAATATCGGCAGCAAATTGCGTCACATTAATAAGTTTGAAATGTAATAATTAAAATAATTTACCTGAAAAATAGGAGATTGGCCTATATTTGAAAAACCTTATTAAAATAAATTGTAATGTTACGTTCTTATGGCTACTTTTAAGCTGGATACACAACCACCACTTAGCGTACGTACATAAGGAGTAGAAAGTTGACCAACTGTCACATAGGTATGCTAGCTACATAGTGATGTGAATGCTTGCATGTACACTCAGTGATTTTACTTTTACACGTACGTACTTACGCTATGTGGTGGTCGGGAATCCAGCTTAACTGGTGTCCAGTCAGTTGCCTTACTACGGTTAAGTCAGCCGTCCACTTCCTGCCCTGACCTTTGATATTGCTGCCGCTGCGTGTCTTGACTGGTTTAATGTTTATTTTGTTTTTACTCCAATGTTTACATTTTCATTTGACAAAAAAAACTGCCAAGTTCCCCGTTATGACGTTAAAGTCATTGATGCTTGCTTTGTGTTTTATTTGTAAAGTTGTGAAACAGCGCTCTTGTTATGTAGTCATACATTTTATATTGTATGATACCATTTTTAATTTAAAAATAATAATTTATTTTAAGAACATAGACTATGAGTGTCTGGAAGGTCGCGGTTCACACTTCAGCCCGAAAAAACATTGCACACAACTGAAATACACTTCCGTCTGGGGCAGCCCCAGTTTGTTTTAGCGCCTTACGTGCACATCTGCAGTTCTGCTTCGTGGCCAGTGATTGGATGTTTTAACTGTCAGAAGCATTGGGATTCTTCCGGCAAATCACAGACGTGTGGTGTTGCAGGAACGTTATTGTAATTGGTTCAGTCAAATGATACACATAGTCACGCTGCCAATAATCATGAAGCATAACTGCAGGTGTACACGTAAGACACTGAAAAAAGTGGGGCAAAATTATTTTGGCGAAAGACAGGGGTCCCTACAAATGACCTTTACCGCCTAGCGTGATTCTCGCGCTCAGTGCAGACCGTCAGGGAAAACTGACAATAATCACGACGTCCAGGACCAAGCGCATAATAAGCATGCCACACGACTCCTGGGCTGAACTGGAGACGAAAATGTTAGTAGCAACATTTTGTACGATTGTATTTTGCTTGCGCAATGTGGCAACATAGCACTGTACTTAGTCCCCTCTAGCGCTCCACATATATCTTTATTTAACTCACTACAACTGTTCTGACCTGCATATTATGTATACACGTTCAAACTCCGACCAGTAGTAACATTATTTTACGCTTACTTGACGTAACATACATAAAGAAATACCCTGGACGTGGAGCCCAAGAGCGGACTTATTCCGTGCAGTGTTGCCACATTGTGCACGTAAATTGCCGTACAACATTTTGCCTCTTACATTTTCGTCTCCAATTTTGTCCAGGATTCTTGTTGATGCGAATTAAACATTGTTACTTCTTCTGGATTTTACTGAGCTTTAATAGTCGTTATATAGTTGATTCCGCCGCATTGAGGTTTTTGCAGTTATAATGAAACTTCCGTTAAGGGCTTGTTCCCGAGTTTTTTTTCAGACTGGTGCTAATTACTCAAATAATTTTTAACCAAAAGCTTTGAAAAAAATTGAGTCAATGTGCAGTCACACGATGTACAATACTGAGGATGCGTTTTTAAAAATAATGTACCATTCGTCAGCAAAAAAAAAATTTCCTTCATTTTTGCTTATTTTCACGACAAAAAACGTGGTACTTTGAGTATTGAAATTTAAAAACCGTTCAGTATAATACTACAAAAAAAATTCAGCTACAAATTATAACACATAAGTGTCAAAACTGTGCAGCAAAATTTTGATATGAGTATTAGGTACCAATAAAAAAAAATTTTCAAAATCACTACAAAACTCCGGAACAAGGCCTTAATTGAATGAAGACACGTTGTATATAGAATTATAAAAATATGTAATTATTAATTTGTACAATTCAGTTACATTAAAAGTTACCCGCGGAGGAGATTTTACTTAGTACTCGGTCCACAGCAATGTAAATAGTCCAGTTAATGTGCAGATATGGCTTGATGTGTCTCACCTTGTAATAACCCGGGTAGGCTAGTTGTGGGCGTGGTTACAACGGTCGAGCACAGCAAGTCAGGACCTCGGGCTGCATTCTGATGTCCTGGTGGTCACATGACAGACTCCTCTCCGCCATTTGAGCCTCTTAAATAGTCGCGATGTGTTATAAACTGGTCCCCGTTTATCGCGTCTGCTGGAGGAAGTACGTTGAGGCATGTTATAATGTCCTCGAGGCTGCAGGCATTCCTTCGTCGCCGTGTTTAGTAACTTGCCTCAGATATCCGGTGACCTTCGTCGCTGTACTTGACGAATATGCTCTGTCTCGTGCCGTAACAGTGTGGTGTGCTTGTTACGCGTTTGTTTCTGGACACCCCTATGTAGTCTACTCTGATTGGCTTATATAGGCGAGATGTCGGCGAGAAGACTGCACACTATATCAGATACTTGTTTGTAGAGGCGAGGGTAAGGCGTGATGCGTGTGTTGTGTCGTCCTTACAGCACCAGCACCTCTATACCTGGGAAGATCAAAATAGATCGGTTTTACGGCTTTTCTTATAAAGCAAGGAATAGGCACGTTGTTTTACTTTTTTCACGCTGACAAGGCATAGTTTATTGTTTCTTTCACTTTTTGAAATCCATATGGCATTGTTTCTGTTAATTTTGTGGCCTCTGTAGTCGCTCCCGTAAATAAAGCAATTTTTCCTTTTCAGCTGTTTCCCGTTGCAAAATAATGGATATATTTTGGTTCCAGAAATTACAGAAAATCGATTAAGTTTGTATATATTCCCTGTCGTGACAACATTTTTGATACATCGACTGGAACAAAAGTTAAGAGAAGAAACAGATAAACCCAAGGTGGTAGGGATCAATACCCCTTAAGGCTCCCGTCTGATGGCCGTGTATTGTGAGTGAGGTACGGCGCCAAGGGCGATGTTGACCGGCTCATCTGATGCGGTATCGCCTCTACCTCAAGACACTGGTACGGCGTGCAGTAGTATCGTAGAACACTCGCCTGAATGACACTTTCAGTTGTGACCCATCATTTTATTGGTGGAAAGTTTTAAGCAAAGGCCAATACATATACACCTTTCTATCGTAGTTTCACACAGTTGTTTAGATATAATAGATTGAAAAAGCCATTTTTAGCAATTTTGAAGGGCTCCGAAATGATCTTTCTAATAAACGTGATGTTTTGAAAATACCATTCCAAATTTGTGTGAAGTGTTTGTTCTGTTCGTAATTGCACGCCTTAGAAACACGTCTAGAAGTTTCTTAGAAAAAAAGGGTTCTGCTAGCATTCTGAAATGACGTGGCGGCTTCTTTGATACGGGAGAACTTCTCCTTGTATGGCTGTCCGAGGCTGTTGATACAGCCCCGTGTCTGTTTGGCTCCTGCATGTTACGGCAAGTTTCCTATTTGCCTGGCTGCCGGCTAGCGAGGCAGCTGGCTCAAGCTGATTGGCGGTAGGCGTCTCCACCATGTTGCTGGCGTGTGCGACCGAGTTTGCCGTCCTATAGTCTATTTCCGTTCTGTATTCATAGATATTCTGTGACACTGCAGTGCGGTTTACAAGGCAGGGAGGCAGTATATAGAACAAGCTGTGGTTGGTCAGTACTAGGAAGTGACGGTGGGAGGAGAATGTGTCGTGGTGTGCCGGAAGTGAGGAAGTGGTGAGGGGTTGTAGGAGGGTAACTTACCACGCCCACTCGCTGTCTTCCTTGGCCGGCCACATAGCGCATCTGTTGTCCAACTGTTGCTTCTCCTGGCCTACTTGACTGCGACAGATAATAGAGAGGGAGACCCTCACAGCTGTGCTATATTACCTCCATATTTACTCATATAAAGCCGATAAATAGTTTTTCTTGGAAATAATATTGCACCAAATTATTACAATGCCTTGCGTGCTCATCTACGACTCTGTTTTATGGCTAATGGCAGTCAGAGATTAGAGATACATACAGATGGAGCATAAAGTATGTTCTAGGGCGAGGGGTGAGACGAAATGGGGAGGACCCCACCCGCCATATTGGTAACTGAAAATTGTTGTTTGTTACCATATCAACTAGTATAATGCGACTGTGGGTTGGCCAACCACAACCTCGTTTCTCAATACGTCTACAGCACGGCCGTAGAAGAACAGGCCTGGGCACTCGCCTGGAAACATACCCCCTTGTTTGGCTGCAGTTCATCAAGTTACCGATAATGCTATACATTTTTGGCGCTGTAATCCGGGCGGTCGAGCTCAACCTCCGCCCACTTCCCTCCCAGTAAGATAAACAATTTAATTAAAACGAAATGAAATACTTCCTTCGCTCACAATTTTAAATCATGGCTCCAGCAATATTTATTTACTTTATAATGTTAACAATGGGAAAAGTGGGCGGAGTTTGAGTCCGACCGACCAGATTACAGCGCCAAAAAGTACAACATTCTCGGTAACTTGACGAACTACAGCCAAACAACAAGGAAGTCAAGCAAAATACATTGGTAGATAGGCGAGTTTTCCAGACCTGTTCTTCTACGACCGTGGTCTGCAGGAACAGCTGATTGCACTCCGCCATATTGTAACCTGAATAAACACAGTCAGCTTGGCCTCAGTATAGGCTGCTAATGCTCCAGCTGTACTTTTCTCTCATCTCTGTTGGCAGCATGTCTTCGTGCAAAAGCGTCGCTCATTTTACTGTTCCAATGAGAATAACGTTACTGCGACACCAGAAACCATTATTTTGCAGGTAGAACTCCAATGCACTGAGAATTAAAAACATCCTATCACTGAACACGAAGCAGAGCTACAGCCGTGCACATAAGGCATTGAAACAAGTTGGTGCGAAACTCTTTTTCACAAAATCATTAACTCTACTTATACGTTGAGATATGTACATTTCGCGTTGCTATATGATGCAATAAAAATCGTCAAAATATTTTAGGAACAATTTATTTTACAAAACACTAGCTTGTTGGGCTTTATAGACGTTGTTAAAAAATATTGCCCCTGCTCGTAGGCGTAGCGTGACTCTAATTTTTTTTGGGGAGGGGGGACATATTGCCTAGTGTTTTTTTAGTAAAATTACAAATAAAAAGTAACAATTTACAAGAACTTGCTGAAAATTTATAACTACGGGAATAATTCAATACAACTATTGGCTAGAAATTGTATTAACCGTCTGTTAAAAAATTATATAAACAGTAATTATTTTACAGGCATATTATCATTTTTTAAAACTATTTTGAAGTTGGGGGGGGGGGGGGCACGTGGCCCCCCTGTGCCGTCTCTCTCTGAGGCTACGCCTATGCCTCTGCTTACAGAATGACCGTAATGGACGAAACAGACTTCCTTTTCATAATTGTCTTAAGTGTTAGTGGACCTGGCGTCTGAGACGTGATGTAACGTGGTACGAAAAGTGGCTTTCCTTGCATAACTATTAAAAATGTATCCAATGCGTTTATCTACGAAAAAAAGACACACTTCAAACTACGTCCCTATGAGGTTAGAAATCCGTCCGCTAATTAAAAACAAGATTCCAAGTTCCTCAAAAGTGCTAAAAATTAATTTTCCACTTTGCTGTAGATGAGAAAATATCAACCGTTATCAGAAAACTAAATCATATAAACCTGCATTGTACTTTACACCATACTTTTCACAAATAAATAATAGGATCACTGCTCGAAGTCCCAATGCAAATATGTTTCTACGAAAACACTGCGCGGTTGTTTAGCACTCCTCGCCTAGAGGCCATGAAATGTTTGACGGACGTGTTATATCCCTGTTTCCGTACTTCGAACGTAAAAAAAACAGTAAGCGTTCACTATCTCTTAAGGGCGCCGTCTACCCGCGCGTGAGAGGCTCAGAAGCGACGGAGACATAAGGTCGACCGTGAAGCGCGCATCAAACGCCGCGTCGCCTCAACGAGCCAAGCGCTGAACTAGCGTGCAAGTTTCCCGCCGAACGGTTTTTACTGTGGGACACTAAGCGGTGACCATATAACTTTATTTGTGCAAAGTATGAAGCAAATTTCAGTGCACGTCTCAATCTAAGTTTCATACGCATCCGGTTATTACATTTTGAAGAATGAACGGCAGTCAGAAAAGGCCGTTTATAACTATGTCGGAGACCTTAGAAACAGAGATTTGCAATTAGCATGGTGTTTTAACAATGACATACCGACCTTTTCCGAAATGTGTTTTCTTTTCGTTCGTTGGCACAATTGACGCGTGTGGAATAGTTTCGTAAAAAAAACCTGTTTACGATTCAGGGGCGTCGTTTAGGGGGGCAGGGGGCAAACGCCCCCCCCCCCCCTAGATCTGAAATTCTATATGTGTATTTTTTTTATTTTGTTACTTAAATAAATACTAATTTAAGCACATTGAACTAAAGTTTTCTTATTAAAGTTTCTAATTTATACATGCTTAATTAATAAAAAAGATGCAACAAGGTCACTGTCGCCGAAAAAAAAATCTTGCCCCCCCCCCCCCCCCCAAAGAAAAACCTGAAATGACGCCGCTGTTTGCGAATACACCGCAATGCATTTTAGGCGCGTGGTAGGCGGGCCCCTTAAGTTAAGGCACCGTGATACACACATAATCGGAATAAGAGAAAAACAGTGATAATAAGTGAATATGCAGTGGTACTGAAGTGCAGTGTACAGAGGATGAAGTACGAATGCGAGGCACACTGCGTAGTGTTTGTGAAGTGCTAGAGAAAATGTGCTCTTGCAATGGAAATATTATAAATACATTTTGTGAATTGTCTGAGAATTTTGCGTTATTTTCTGACAGCAGAGACTGCGAGCTGCTGTTCGGTCGTTACTCGTTCGATAGTTCTACAGTAGACTGACCAATCGCTAGAGCAACGATTTTGTCGCGAAAATATTTATGCATCACTTTGTTTTAATGTCTTACGTGTACATCGACAGCTGTGCTTCACGGTAATTAGCAGCGTATCTTTGTTCATGTATATCTCTCATTTGATTGCACCAGTAAGAATAAGGCAGTTGTGACATCAGACGTCTGTGATTTGTCAGTAGAATCCCAAAACAAATCAGAGTTAAGGAAGCGCTTGACCGAAAATTTGTATTGTTTAAAAAAATATATTTGAGCTAGATATAGTTTGCTTTGAAGACATATATTGTGAATATTTTTTACCGTAACGAATATGTTTACCTCTCATAGTTTTTTTTAAAGGCATGTCAAAGTCCACATTTGCAAAAAATTCACACTGAATAACAACGTTGTAGGCTATAAGGTCTCCTATATGAAAACGAAAAAATAAAGTATTTTTGTAGCCTATTTAAATACATGCTAAAATTTAAAATTAAATTTTAAAAAATTCAATAATTTTTCAAATTTTTAATTTTTTTTTTATATAAGAAACTTTGTAAGCAACAACTTTGGTATTTTAGTGTGGATTTTTTCAGTTTGGTTAGCCATTTGGTTTTCCTTTTAACCATTAAACCACTTTATGCAAATGTGGACTTTGACATGCCATTATAAAAAATACTATGAAAGCTAAGATTTATTACAGTAAAAAACAGTCACAATGTATGCATACAAAACAAACCATATCTCGTACAAATATAAACATTTTTAAAACAATAAAAATTTTCTGTCTAGAGCCCCCTTAAAACATCCAATCACTGACCATGAAACAGATGTGCACATAAGGCTTTGAAACATATTGGTGCAAAAATATTTTCACCACAAAACCGCGGCTGTACCAATCGCACGTAAAGCAGCCAAATACACAAATAATATTAATATCACAGACCGTACTCGAGTATGTGCGTACATATCAGTGGCGTCTAGTCACCAGGTAATAATGAGAATTATGCATGTCTCAAGTCACGGTCATTGCAAATGTTTTGGATGCATCCACAATGTGTTGTAGGAGTGTTGCACCAGTGGCAACAGGGGTGATGTAAATCTAGGCTTTCACATTCCCCCATGCCATAGGTATAAATATATGGGATTTAGTTCAGTGGGGAGTTAACCAACAATTTCAATTGTTTTAATAATTTATTTTTATTTGTACGAGATATGGTTTGTTTTGTATGCATACATTATGACTGTTTTTAATGCAGTGAAAACATTTTTAGCTTTCATAGTTTTTTTCTGGTGGCATGATAAAGCCCATACTTTCAGAAAACGGTTTTATGATACATGGGAAAAGCAACTGACTTTTATTATTGTGTAATACTTCTCGCTGTAGAATAGAATCACGGGCTACTTCAAGAGACGTAGGAAAACTGCGCTGGGTAAATAAATAAATAAATATAAAATATCTAAGTAAGCATACATCATTTTGACACTAACAATTCAGTCTACATGTATGTGTATATATATATATATATATATATATATATATATATATATATATATATATATATATATAACTGAGTTATTTTAGACAGTCGGGAATCTCGCGAATTCAATTGAGACGTTACATTTCAAACTCTTTTACATGTTATGTAGTTATTTATTTTCGCGATTCGCAATTGGGTCCCTGTTACTGAAACTCTTCTTTGAGGACTGAACCAATAGCTGACCTTCATGAACACACTCATAGACTGCCATGTTACCTTGTCACACATACAACTGGCTACTCACTGGAGCAGCAGACAATATACGAGTAGTTGTACACAGGACTGTGGAGTCCAGCCGGCTGGTCGTTGAACCTGCAATATTTCCGTGGTCTCTAATGTACCCGAGATCAGAGTAACCTGCAAGAATGCATACACGCCCCGTGTTGGCCATGTGTGTGAGACGAAGAAGCCGTTAGTGGAGGAGGTCCCAAGAGATGTGTGCCGTCGATATAAAACAGCCGTTGGCTTATCTCGACGACTGCTTGATAATTACGAGAGCACAAGAAGTGTGTCTGTGCCTTATCACTCGTCCCTGCCACGCCCCCGCCTCTCTTATCTGGTGGCTTGCGAAGCCCAGACCACTCGCCTACCGTGAAGACGATGCGGGTTTGGTTCCCTGAGGGACCCGTCTACAGTTTTCGTATGTGTAAAATACTAAATCAAGACTAGGCGTGCTTGGCAGGGGTGGGTTCAGCACTATGTTTGGGAGGGGGAAGAGAGATTCCTTAAAAAAAAGTAGCTATGCTCTCACCCCGAGTCAAAGAAGGGGTCTAGGGACTCTCCCCCGGAAAAATTTGGTTTTAAGAGGACTATGCACAGACGTTGGAAGGTGTCGTGGCGAGTCACGCGAAAGTCTTTTTTTACGCGAAACCGCTGAACTTATTGTTGCGTGCCATGTTCCTGGAGGCCAGTGGTCGGCGGCTGTTTCGTAACACCTTGAGGGCTGGCCGATGATTCAAAGCCCGGGTGGCTCATAGTGGGAATCCCGCCTAACCTACGTCATAGATACCTGTCCCAACTGCGTCTTAACCCTTCGAGGGCGGCGGACGTGACTACTAGCACATCCGAAACATGATGA
>PNEQ01010064.1:6475-20533 GCA_003012365.1 Medauroidea extradentata | reverse complement strand
TCCCCTGATCTATCACCCCTGGATTTCTACCTGTGGGGACACATGAAGAGCCTTGTCTACGAGACGCCAGTGGACACGGCCGAGGAGCTCGTCGCACGCATCGTTGCAGCAGGCGAAGTGATACGGACGAATGCCAACCTGTTCCAGCGTGTGCGACTGTCCTTGTTGCATCGTTGCAATGCATGTATTACTGAAGGTGGCCGAACATTCAAGCGCTTGTTGTGATATTCATGTAAACATGTATCACTTATGCGGCTGTGAATGTTTTAATTACAGTAAAGTATTTGCTACACTTGTTTTCAGTACCGTATCATTCGGTGTATTTTGTGTTGCCTAAGTGTCAGCCCACTAAATCTACGTACTGTATTTTGGCCATTTTCTCGGAAATGCTTCACTTTACAGTGTAACAACAAGTCGACCTTTTTTGTTCATCGGGGTCTCTTGATACAAATTATAGCATTGTATGTCCATAAAATCTGATGGCACCAACGTCTAAGCCGGAAAGGGGGTGACCACCCCAGTTAATTTGATGACGGTGTAAGTTATTCGAAACACATTTTTCACGGACTATCGATAAGTGTTTTGCAGAACACAGTATCCGGTGAATTATGATTTAATGTTATGTTGTTTACGATTTTGTACCAATAAACTAGTTTGAAATTCGTTTTTCGAGGGCGTATTGCTCCCTTACGAAGTGTGCTAAGCGAAAAGTCGTCTTACGTAACTGTACTTCATTTTCGACAAGGAATCACCACACGAAGTTTGTAACATACTTTCATTTACACCCTGTATATTTATATGTATACGTCTACACAGCTCTTGCGGAACAAGACAGTTTCAACTGAAAAATTGCCAATTTGTAGATAACTATATGTTTTAAGTCTAAAATGTGAGTAGTTCCATGGTTTTACGGACAAGGGTTTAATTTGTGTAAGTACTGTTGATCACGCTAGATTGTCAACTGTTCCACGTCGCCCCTTGTAGAACTGGAAAATATGCAAGAGTTACTTGTCAGTCTGTGCCGGTTTGTCTAAGAGTTAAATTTTGTTTAAACTTTATTTATTTTTTTTTTTTAAGTATGAATTGATTGTGTGTAATACGAGTACATTTCCAAATGTGACTGTTTTTCCCAATACTTTCCTAAAAAAAAACATTACTATACAATTTTGGAATATAACAGTCTCATACCGTGTTTGCGTAACGGATTATGCTCGTATGGTGTATTACTATTTCCTAATGCATAGATGTTGTTGCTTTGAACTGATGATGCTGTTATTTTTCGAAATATGTCTCTCCTGCTCTGAAATATGATAACGATTATTCCTCAAATGAATTCCCTTAAAAATGTAGCACTCGTAGAATTTATGCTTTATTCGTAATAATAACGTTCATTTCAGTTAGAACATATTGGATTTGTTTTTCATTTAAACTAAAGGAAACGAATGTTTGGTCACTTCTTCGTCAAATTATATTTCATCTAACTCAGACAAAATGATCAAATCTTTTGTACAAGAGTGCACACCTCCAAATTTTCAAATTTTTGCATCATGCAAGTACTGTTGACTCGAGAACTACACCAACATGTCGTATAAGTATATCTGAAGTTATTGTAAACTATGTTTCTACTTAATCGGCGTATTCGTTTTTATATAATAACGTTTTCAATAACAAGGAAACATGTTGATGATTCTCATGACGAATTTATGGTTTTGAGTTGTAGCTATTTTGTTTTGGGCAGACGAGAAGCAAGTGGTTAGCGCAAATTGTAAGGGAGACATTTGTGACAGAGAAAATTGGCACTGAAAACTGACATCTGTTAAAATAACCGAAATAATAAATAAAAAAGGTTACATTCCGGTAGCGTTATAATAATAAAAAGAATTGGAGACGTAAATGTAAGTGGCAACATGTTATACGACAGCATTTAAAGCGCACGATGTGGCAACGTAGTATGGAGAAAGTCCCCTTTTACGCTCTACGTCCAGGTATTATTTGATGTCTCCAATTTGTTCCAGGATCCACACGGTGTGCTGATTAACCGTCAGTTTCTGGACGTCCTATCAGGTGTGCAATAACAGTCAGGCGGCAAGGGAATATTGCCCACGCCTCCTTTTTCTGAATCCTTGAAACAGGGGCAAACCTTAAACAATCTGTCTACTTATACACTAATTTTACACGTTCTTTATTTTAGTAACACCGTATGTATAGAGATGATGGTTTATCGCAGGAAATCTTTACTGTTTGCTGGATTTCGTCACACGCTCAACTTTCCAGAAGATTACTTGCTATAGCTTGTACTTGAACTGTTACGCTATTTGGTTGAGCCAGTAAGAATCCCGATATTGTAATAATTTATGCCTGTTATTGGTCTGCAGACAGCTACCTTGTGTTAGAAGTTTATCACCGCATTATGTATGTTACCAGAAACTAAGCGTTTTTTATGGTTATGTTGGCACAAAACATTTTCGCGATATGTAATCATCTCTAAATATGTAGTTTAAAGTAATTTTAGGAAAGCAAAACTCAATGATCCAAAACGATTACAATGTTACCTCCTTAAGAGTTAGTGAACCTGGCGTATGAGACGTGCTGTATCGTGGTACGGAAAGTATTTTTAATTGTACAACTACTGAAAACATTTCCAATGCATTTATGTACTAAAAGAATACACACTTCAAACTGTGCCCCTGATGTTTTAAAAATGCCGTCCGCTGGTTAAAAACGTTATTACCAAGCTCCTCAAAAGTGCTAAAAATTACTTTTTCGCGTTGCTGTAGCTAAGAAAATATCAACCACAATCCTAAAACAAAATAAGAGAAACCTACATAAGACTTTACCACATACTTTCCACAAATAAAATTACAGGGTCGTCGCTTGAGGTCCCTTTGAAAAACATTTTTTTTACAAAAAAATGCACACTAGTGTAAGAATGCGATGTAAAAATTGTTGTTTATTGTTTACTTTTTTATGCTCAAATTATTTGTTTACTGGTCACAAATGTTAAATATTTCCTGATTTATTTTGGACTAAATGTAATGTTTTATGAATGAGAAGACAACTTGGGAAATCTGATATTTATGTTTTTAAATTTTATGTTGATAAGATGGCAGGCATGAACTTTGAGAGACAATACTTTGTCAATGGACAATACCTTCTTGGAAGGAAAAAAAGAGAGTACCTATGTATTGAAATTGTTGCTGGAGATGAGAAAAAAATGGCCAATGTCCATGGTAGAAAAAAAAACAAATATTGAATTTGTCTGTCCGAAAGTGTTATGTAGTATGTTTTTGTGTGAAGACTATATTTCTCAAGTAAGTGTACAACATAGAAAAAATAAGGTGTACAGCTACAAACATAAATTAAACTGACTGGCTAACGTAATTGTTTATTTAGTGAAAATTCTTAGGTACCAATTGGAAACTGAAATCTGTCTTTAAAGTTAGCCAAAAATTATTTTAAACAAATGTTTCAACTTTACAGTACCCTATTGCAGAACAGTTATTATTTTAATTTATGGTATTTTGTTTCAGCGGTTCTTTTATCATATCATACATAATATTTATTTTCAAGTTCAGTCACACAAACATGTCACATACTTGTTATTTAAATCCATCATTAACATTTTCTCCTTTACCTGACCTTGAAGAACACATGTTTGTTCCTTTGCGTCTAGAGGCGATGCGGTGTTTGGCGGACGTGTTATATTCCACTTATCGCCTTACCCATTTCCGTGCCTCAAATAAAAAATAATACATATAATAGTAAGGCCCACTAACTCTTAAAGAGGAAAATTACTACAGCAAATAATACGTTTGCCTCCCCCCTCCCACCTTAGGAATTTGGGATGTTGCACCCCTACACCCTGTATATAAATATGACAATAATGAAACGTCTCTCTTCAGTATTCTTCAGTATTCTGATGTTGGTATTATGTAAGAAGAATAAGTGTAGCCTACTTGGGCGTCTACGGTGAAAATAAGGTTCTCGTTGTTTCAAGAGGCATGGGAAGGTAAGATGTCGACCGAACGACTGGAGTATTCAATCGTGGATAACATCTGAACTACGCATCACAATCCGATGGGATTTTTGTTGAGTAGATATATTATTATTTGACTGCCATTCACACAGAACTTGACGGTAGTTTGTTTTATCACGTAGAATGTGTTTTGTTTTAGAAAAATAAGAGCTTGAAACCTCAAAATCCATCAAAATGGGAAGTGTTAATCTTTATTATTTTTAGCATCATAATATCCTAATCTCTATAATGACAGAATTCCAAAAATACTCACGTTTTGATTTGAAAATAGTTTTTACATCCGTAAACTTCTGCGCGAGTTATTATAGAGATCTGGACATTATCATACTAAAAATTATAAAAATGTAAGTGATTTCAAGACAATATTTTTCTAAATAAACGTTTATAAATTTTTTGCTGGAAAGCTAAACATACTACCGCCTAGTGCTGTATACAAAGACGTCCACTATTTACTCGACAAAGTAGTCCCATCGAACTATGATAAGTAGTTCTGATTTCATTGACGATTAAGTATTTCAGTCGCTCGCTTGATTTACCTTTCCACGCCTCTTAAGGGTGTTCAAGTGAAGAAAAATTATAATTTTATATTTGTATAAAATAAGGTCAGTTTTGTAGACATAACTTGAGAGTATAGGTTCCTCTTACGAAAAAAAGTTTAGCTCAGTTATTTTCTTACAATGGCGTTTCCAAGTCAAAATTTGCGTGTTTTTACTTCAAACAAAACTTGAAAACCAGTAAACGTAATGAATTGAAAAAAAATCACATAAAAATGCACGCCACTGCCTACTGCTTGAAGTACATAAAAACCCACTGTAAAATAAATTTGTATTTAAAAAAAATTCGTAAATATAAGAAAAAAATTATCAAATTTTAATTATTTTAAGTACAAAAAATTTTGTAATGGGTTTTTATATACTTCAAGCAGTAACTCGGGAACTTTAGTTATAATGTAAATGATTTCATTTCATATTGTTTGTTGGATTTCAAGTATTGTATGAAGTCAAAATATGCAAATTTTGACTTTGAAATGCTGTAATGGAAAAATTGGCAACTCTATATTTTTTTGTAAGAGGAAAATTTACTGGCAAACTAACACTATTTCATGTAAATATAAAATTGCAATTTTTCTCCACTTGAACACTGTTAACTTGGGAGTCAAGCCCGATACACACAATCCATAATTCAGTATATAATTCCGTACTAAATTCAGTGTAAGTAATACTACTGCAGTGTGTGCCGCAACTACGCTGGTTCCAGACAGAATTCCGTATTTAATTTCACAGATAGAGCCCGTACTTTTTTTCATCGTAGTGTATGTTGACGCGCATGTTCAATACACACTTACAGTCACGGCGCATGCGAAGTATGCAAGCAGGATTGCCAGTGTAATTTGAATAGAAATAAAACTCTTGTTTCCTGCTATACAGTATCTGCCGGAGTTTTCAAAACCTAAATAATGCAAGATAGTGTAACTTATTTAGGAATCACATGCGTGTCTTGTTTCTGAAATAGTTCTCGGGAATTTTACAGTTATACTTTATGGATTACAGCAGCCAACATCACAAACATACTTTTCTTCTTTATGTAACGAAAGTTGTTAGTAATCAGTGGTAGTGTGTACGCAACATAGAAGTTTTGCTACATACTGTAAAGTGAGAATACTTTGCATCCCCATGAGTAACTTTGCACCATTAAATTTATTTCGCTGTATGCTGGAATTCCGAGATAATAGTCACTGTAAAGTATTGTTTATTATTAAAGCCATGCATTGCGAAGTCATCAAGAATTTGCGATTCTGCAAACCTTCTTTTACAGTAAAAATAAGTAGTGCAGAGTAACCCAAAATTTATGCAAAGTAACCCCGCATTACGATAATTCTGGTATAAAATCGCTATCGATGTTAATGAACAGAAATAAGTAAGTAATAGAGTAGCAAATTAAGAATAATGTGCACCGGGCTTTATGGTAGACGCATGCAGGCGTTGTCAGTAAAGGGCGTGCCTCGTCTTGTGAAGGCGGACGTGGATGTCGGCAGATGTGGTAGCGATGGCAAACATTAGCGCGTCCTTTGTAAGGTCTCTCCGCGAGCCGCCTCCAAGCTAAATGGATCCATTAGCCGGGCAGGCATCATGTCTAGTCATTGTTCATTGTTACGTTGGCTGCCTTGTTTACCCCTGGGTGGTGCGTGTCGTGTGGCTCGGGGTAAGATCAACACCGACATTACCCGTAAGTACACTCACCCTAGGGTTACACGGCCCACTGTCGTGTAGTCCCTTCACGGACGATATATTACAAAACCCTCAATACAATACCAACTTAACTAAAATATATAATCTTGTGGTAAATGCAGCTGTCATGCTTACATACTTTGATTTTTGGAGGGTTACAGTTTCATATAAACACAATCAAAACGGGTTGGTATTGCAGTGAAACATATATTCTGTTGTTTACCCTCGTGCAACATAAATAGTAGGCCCTAATAATGCTAGTCTTCCATTAATCATTGCTGTTACTTGGCAAAGTAGCTAATAACAAAATTATTTATTCAATGTTTGGAAAATTTTTATTGGTTATGTTTAGAGGTACGTCAATTTCGCGGATTCATCTGGCAGCAACCTAGACTTGTCAGTCCTTATACGCCTACTGGCCACAGTCGATTATCTATTGGCTGATAACCGTACAAGCAGGTAGCAAGCGATAGCACTTCGCATTATTTCCTTATTTACTACTGGCTTGCAGTAGTCAAACGCGTTTCGTAACAGCCGCCACCAAGTCACAGACGTGACAATGAAGTATACATAATTGGCGTTCAACCTGACCTGGAATGTATCTGCGAAATTTACGTACCTCTAGTTATGTTGGTATGTATTGCATTCGGGAGAGAAAGTATCCTCTATTTCATCACAAACATAACACAAAAATATTGATGTTTGAGTTATGTTGGTATTGTATTTTGGATGCGAATGTAAAATTACTGTATTAAGGCGCCCGCCTGCCTGTCTTGTAAACAGCGTTGCAGCGTGCTGGCAGAAATCTTTTTCCTAATCAGCTTCTAAACGTGTTCCTAATGTATGGATTTTCGAAAAAGAACAAACACTTCAAACTATGTCGGAATGGTAGTTTAAAAATATCATTACTCTGTTTACTGAGCGTAATATACATAAAATAATACCAGTGGCTGGACGTACAGCGCAAGAGTGGACTTTCTCCGTGCAGTGTTGCCACATTGTGCACGTCAAATGTCATCAAACGACATTTTGCCATTTATATTTTCGAACGTCTCCAACTCAGCCTAGGATTCGCGTAGTGTGATTATTATGCGCTTGTTTCTGGACATCCGGTGTATACCTCTCAAGACTCGGTATCAGTCGTCATATTGAATTTTATTATTTTTCGCTTTTTTTGGAATTCTGAGAAGAAAAGTGTTAATTCGGCTACTATGCCACAAATTCTATTTACCTTGAGCTACAATACAAGCATAGCAATGGAGCTAGTAATGTATAGTTAGGTCACAATTTGTCGGGTAAAGTATGAATAAAAAAATTTGCCACACACATTGCGGCGTAATTATATGTTAACAGCTAAATCGCATAGTCTGTAATGTAGCGAAATGAAAATAGAATTTGAGGTATAATCGCATATTTAATATTTTTCTTCTTATAATTCCATAAATGTTGAAAGTAGTAAAATTCATTATGGCGACTGAAACCGAGCCTTAAGGTGCCCGTCTACTGACCGTGTGTTAGTGAGGCACAGCGCCAAGGGCGATGTTGACCGGCTCATTTGGTGCGGTATCGCCTCTACCGCAAGGCACTGAAACAACGTGCAGTAGATCACTCGCCTGACTGACACTTTCAGTGGTCATCCCATATTTTGTAGGTGGAAAGTTTTCATATGAGTCCAACACACTTTTCTATCGTAGTTTCACACAAATCCCGTAGGTATTTGTTTATTTATAACAGGTTGAAAAGGTCGTTTTGAGCCATTTTGAGGGGCTCCGAAACGATATTTCTGATAAACGTGATATTTGTAAACTACCATTTCACCATCGCTTGAAGTGTTTATGCTTATCGTAAATGCACACATCAGAAACACGTTTAAAAGTTTCTCGGAAAAAATAGTTCTTATAGCACGCTGCAGCACGATTGACAAGGCAAACAGGCGGCCGCCTTAAGGGCGTTCTGAAAAAAAAAAAAAAGCATAATTATATGTTTGTATGAAATAGTGTTAGTTTTGTATACGTTACTTGGGCGTACATAATCATCTTATAAAAGAAGTATACTTCAGCCATTTTTTCCCATATCAAAGTCAAAGTTTGCATGATTTTAGTTCATACACCCCTCGAAAACCAATCAACATAATGAAACGAAATAATTCACAGTGAAGTAAAATGCCACTTACTAGGGCTTTACGTGTATAGAAACCCGACCAAATAATATTTAATATTTTTAAGAATTTTTTTAAATGGGAAAATTTTTTTCTAATTTTATATATTATTTTTTAATACAAAAAAAATTTTTATTGCGTTTTAATATACGTAAAGTCCTAGCCAGTGTCATGCACTTTTACTGTGAATTATTTAGTTTCATTATGTTGATTGTTTTCGAGGGGTGTGTGAACTAAAATAATACAAATTTTGACTTTGGTATGCCACTATGGGAAAACTGACTGAGCTATATTTTTTTTGTAAGAAGATTATGTACTCCTAAGTAGCGTCTACAAAACTATCACTGTTTCATACAAACATGGAACTATTATTTTTTTCCCCAGAGGTGTTTTACACAATTTTACTGAATTTTCAGTGTTTGAGCCATAACATTTAAATTGTATTACAAATATTTTCTCTTCGACAAAGAATAGGATACATTCTTGGTAAACTGCCTGACAAACAATAATGGAATCTTTCATTAATATTCCATGCAGAAAAATTACGAGAGAGTTAGAGGTTAACTTTCGAGGATTCTCATGCAATGATTCTGCATGAAAAATTAATGAAAGATTCAATTATTCTTTACGTCAAGCCGTTTACAAAGAATGTATCCCATGCTTTACCCAAGAGAAAATTTTGATAATATAATTTGAATGAACGTTATGGCTGAAAACTGAAAATACAATAAAATGTTTTAACACTCCTCCTTAAGGGATGTGCGTGCTTGTGGCCATGGTAATAGCGTGGTTAGCGTGGTCACGGCGGCCATCTTGATCAGGACATCACGCGCGGGGCAGGGATCGACCGCGCCACCCCTATGTTTGTACGGCAAACATCGACACTAGGCGGCCAACCGCTGTGTACACCGATACTACCTTGTCTCTCAACCATAAGGGTCACTTCACCGCGACCTCAGCTCCGCCGTCCCTCCTTATCGTCGTCGGCAAGGCCATGCCAAAGTCGAAATAGCAACGTAGGGACACCTATTTTTCGCGAGAAGGATTTTGCACCAGTTCGTTTCGGTACCTTACGTACACCTCTGTAATGGACGACTTGAGGTACACGCTCTCTGACGTCACACCGCCTGGGGAGAGTATTGTAGGAAACAAAGCTTGTTTACAAACATGCTGGTTTGTTGGTTGGTGATGGTAGGAACCAAAAATGGTTGTGCTCTCAAAGATTTGCATGTAAGTATAAAAAATATTAGTTTAATTTCACGATTAAGATATGAAAATGCATAAGATCAATGTTTACCTGAAAAAGCGGCAAATTCCAAACAAATAATCAATTTTCTATACATACATCTCGTCCGGGCTTGTGAAGCCAAACGACTGAACAAAGATTATGTTCGGTGGAGGTAGGAATTGCATCCCACACTAGACTGAAGTAGTGAAGCTCCGCCTCATTTCAAGTTGGCCATTCTGCTCCGTGATTATTGACAGCGTCTCTATGTAGAAGAGCCGTATCTCACTTGACTGAGCCAATTACAATAACGTTCCTGCAACACCACACGTCTGTGATTTGCCAATTGAATCCCAAGGCTCGTGAGAGTTAAAATACCCAGTTATTGATCACGAAGCAGAACTGCAGATGTGCACGTACGGCACCAAAACAAAGTGTGGCAATTTTTTTTTTTTTGCGAAAAACAGGTGTCCCTAGCAATATTCATCTTAGTAACAGTAATTGGGCCTAATTATGGAAAAAGTAACAAACCCACAGTTCACTGAAACTGAGATGTTCAATGTCAAGTACTACTCTGTGTATCTTAACTTTGTACAAACCGATTTTTCTGAGCTCTTAGTTTACTTCAAATATTATAATTTAATTTTTGTTTATTTTCTTGGTACGAGTATCTAAAAATAAATTACTTTGTCGGTTGGTACCTTCTTGCATAACTACGTCCTATTACTGTCTGATCGACGGACCATGCTACAATCATGCATGAAAATAGAAATAACCATTCCAAGCGCGTAACCGTAGTGTTGGATGGCAAACTTCGAATGAACGTTTTTATGCGAGAAACTATGGGTAGACAATCCCATTCCAATTCCATAAATGAGCTCGTCAAATTCATGTAAATGAAAATGTAAATATCTGGTTACGACGTCAGACTCTCGTTTGACTCGCGCTGTTTTCATCTTGTTTTCTAGTATTTATCGTCTTTTGCATTCGTGGATTGCGTCGCACAGAAAAGTAGTTTTAACGAAGATATTGATTCAGTGCTAATAAACAATAATTATTATTTTCCGACTACAACTCTTGCCAGTTTTCGAAACGGGGTATGATTGGATAATAAAATAAAACATACCGTTATATAATGTTTAATGTAGCAAGGCCTCTTTGAAGTGGCTATGGCTGTGGTAGTAGATGTAGTTTTGGTTGTTCCAATTGTTGTACTGCCTTAAGGGTGATAAAATGAGCTTAAAATAAAAATTGTATATATATATTTTTTTGAAATAACAGACATATTAGTTTTGTAGACGAAATTTGGGCGTGCAGTTTTCTGTTAATCTTGCATAGTTTTCTCACAAAGTTACTTCAAAAACGCAATTTACATGTTACGGTCCCATGCAAATAGTGAAAACCAGTTAACTTACGTAAATGAAGTAATGCACAGTAAAATAATATGCCGTGGGTTGCGTATCCAAATATTAGAAAACTTACAGCAAACAACTTTTGTATTTAAAAAAAAAATTTTAATTTGTACACTTTTTATTTATTTTTTTTTGCAATTTTTTGCAAATTTTTAAAGATTCAAAATATTGGAATACGTTGTGAGCTTATAAATGTTAGGTTATGTAGCACATGGCTTGTTATTTCACTGTGAATTTTTTTCATTTGAGTAAGTCAATTGATTTTCACTATTTGCATGGCAGCGTAACATGCAAATTTCAACTTTGACTCGTTATGAGAAAACTAGGTGAGCTAAATTGTTCCGTAAGAGAAAGTTTTACTCAAAATTACTGTCTACAAAACTAACAGAATTTTATGAAAATACAAAATTATGACTGTATATGCCACTTAAATCACCCTTGACATTTCAATTCCTCTGATATGGTGCATGCTGCAATTGCGCGTAATCAAAGCCATTATAACAATATGCATTGCATAGTCGCATAGTAAGGTGGCCAACTGTCATCTTTCTAATGCGAGAATCTATGCGTAGCTATTCACAATTCTATTCCAGCCGAACTCGCATGTTATTTCCACCATAGTACCGAGCGAGGTACAGTAACACGTTGGAATAGCATTCAGGGAGGACCCGGGTTCGATTCTCGGCTCCGGCCATCCTGGTTTCTGTTTTCCATGGTTTCCCGAAATAGTTCCAGGTGAATGCTGGGATGATTTCTAAACAAAGGCCATGGCCGAGTCCTCTCCCAGTTCCTGGCATTGTACCAAGTTGTGTGTCTCCGGCTATAATTACCTTGCTGTCGACGAGACGTAAAGTCCACTTTCCACCATAGATATATGTATTACGAGAAAATAAACAAAACTAATACAAATACGAAGGAAATCAATACACGTACTACGTTAACGTATTTAAATAAAGCTATTATAGAAACAATTCTGGATATTGGAATCAGTTTGGAGGAGAACTGATAACACCCGGATCCTTTTTACGTTAACTGTAGCGAGACTTAATCATAATGGCTTTGGCAGTGGTAACGGTAATTTATTTCATTTATTTACTTTAAAAGCCTTCTGTTGATCCCATGTAGATCAAAATGTTCTTGGGATGCAGAAGTTGTCAAGTACAGAGATTAGAAGCCAGGCCTCAATATAGGCCTAAAACATGTCAAAGTACAAGTACTTGTTTCAATATAAATTAAAGAGAGTTATTGACATATAAAACATCATGTTACATAACGTGAACTTGGCAATGGCGATGTCTACATTACGTCTATAAAAAACGACAAAAGCAAGCATGTAAAATAAGAATCAGTTATCAATATACAAAGTAATAGTTAACTGTTCACGAACTCTTCAATTAAATAGAAGTTAAGAATTTTTAAGTACTTTTTAACTTTTTTAATATATTGTTTGTCTTTCCCCTTTTTGTTTGCTCATACAGATTGTAATTTACTGTAAATTTTTATTACTGCATTACTGAATTATTAGAACATTTCTGAAGTTTAGTTGGCTTATTTGCGGAGATATGGTGAAAACTGCTGGTCGTTGCGTTACGAGAATGCATCTCTTGGTTTATTATGAAACGTTATTTGTGTCTCAAGACAAATCTAGTTGCAGATGATATGTAATATATATTCACAGGTAATAGTTATTTATATTTATATAGTAGGAAGCAGGGCCTCTTGCTATATACCTTATAGCTCTCCCTGGTGAGCGCAAGAATAGTTAATATGAAGCTGTGTTCGGTTAGTGTGAGCATCTTTCAAACTGTAACCACTGACTATTTTGTTCTTCTTAAGTAGCGTCCCTAGTTGATAAATTAGCACCACTTCAGGTTGATTCCTTTATTCTAATTTCTTAAATAATAACATTCTTACGACACTAAAAAAATGTTTGAAGCAAAGGTAAAATTCGTATCTTTGTTACTGTAATCGAATTTTTGGTGCTATAATACAAATACGATTAATAAAAAAAACTTATTTCAGAGAAGTATTGTAACACAGATCCATTTATTTATAAAACATATTTTCTTGTTAAACAAATAATTTAGCTATAGTAACCTAGATGCATCCTTTGTGAATACGTATGTGTATGTAATGCTGATTTTCGCGAAGATTTTTGCCCCACTTTGTTTCAGAGCTTCACGTGCTCAGCTGCAGTTGTGCTTCATGGTTATTGTCCAGCGTGCCTTTATGAAGAGACTATTCTCATTTCACTGAGCCAATGACAGTAAGGTCACTGCAACAACACACGTCTATAATTTGCAGCTAGAACCCCACGACTAGTGACAGTTAAGAACGTGGTTCACCTAGGTTTCCAACGTCTTTATTTGTTTTTATATTTGTACCAGATATTTTTTCTTATTTTAGAAATAAATTGTGATTAAATCTTTCTCTTTTTAAAAAATCATTTAATATTTTTAATTTTTATTTTTAGTTTTAAGTTTTTTTTAAATTCAAATAATTTTTATTCTTTAATTTTATGAGCATGTCATTGTAGCCTGCAATGCCTTTATCCACTGTGATTTTTTTGAGTTTGGTATATAAATTGGTTTTAGTGTAGTCGTTAAAACGGAAACATGCAAAGTCGTTAAAACGGAAACATGCAAAATATGACTTTAACAAGCCATTACGCGAAAACTATGAGAAATAATAAAATTTCATAAGAGCCCATTTTAGTCACATTTTCTGTCTAAAATAAGAAAAAAAATATCTGGTACAGATAAAAATAAAAATAAAAAATGGTGACGAAAATTGCGGTAGACCGCGCCCTTAAACCGTCCAATCACTGACCACGAAGCAGAGCTGCAGACGTACGAATAAGCCACTGAAACAAAGAGGGGCAAAACTCTTTTCGCGAAAATCAGCAGTCCCTAGCTACAGTATGTTTTAAGGCTCGGTTCCAGTCGCCATATTAAATTTTATTATACTTGTTGTTTTTTTTTTTTTTTTTTTTTTTTTTT
>PNEQ01010059.1:0-16784 GCA_003012365.1 Medauroidea extradentata | reverse complement strand
AGTGAACGTGAAACCGATTTCCAAATAATCAGAATTGTATTTTCTAATTTTTGCAGTAGGCTTAACACTGATCTTGGACGAGTTAGGTTCAAGAGACGCCGACGAGTTGGGTTCAAAAGACACTGACAAGTTCGGTTCGAGAGTCACTGACTTATTAACTTTAACATCAAATACATTCTCTTCCTCTTCATCTGTAGGCATATCTCGTTTTAACGATCCACTTTTCAACCAACGATCCATTTTCAATTACCGTACGCGTAATATAACTTTCCGCGAAAAACAAAGCTTTACAAACATTTACTGTTTTACAAGACTGTCCTTGTCGGCTACATACGGGCAGCGCGCGCATTCTGAAGGCATACAGCAAAACTATTTACCCTTCTAGTTCCAGTGACGACGCTAGAGTGTGCTAGCATTAGTTGCCGGATAAAGCCAGACACAAAAGTTAGCGTTCGCGCTAAAGTGCTCAGAAAGCTGCAAAAACTGAAAAAAATGTTACTGTTTTTTTATTATAATTTTGCGGACCCCCAGGGGTCCGCGGACCACCAGTTGGGAACCACTGTTCTAGAAAATTATACGTGTTCATGTTCGAAGCTGGACTAACCCAGTACCTTTATCAATTTTAAAAATAAATAAGAAGGAACATTTATTGTCACCTCTCCGCATTTCCAATACAGTTTTTATTTTTTTATTTTTTTTAAGGAAGGCTTATTCGTGCTAAAGAAACACAAAATTCAGGTTTAAATATCTGAACAATTAATAAGAAAAAAACATTTTACCTACGGAATTAATAAGTTACACCACCAACGTACTGAAAACTACAACGCAGACTACGTAGCTTCTTTTTTCTGAATAGTTTCAAAATGTTTTAAGTGTATAGGTTTAATTAGGTATTGCTACATTAACGAATTAACATAACGTTAAATAAATTGTATCAATTTTTGGAAATTTCGAAAAATTTCTTAGAATGTCCCGAAATTTGTTATATTACTGTCCTAATAAATTGATTGTATTCTAAGTAGTCTAAAAGCAACGTAATTATGTTTTACTTTTTAGTGCATTATTTTTCAGAGTAGACATTTCAAATCAAGTGTTAATTTTTTGTTAAAAAATTTTTATTTTTAATTTTTTTACGGAGTTCCGGTGCGTACCTTCCACATTCGTGCTGGCTGTCGTTAAGAAGTTCCGTTGTGTCTTCGCAGTCCAAGTCAGTTCAGAACGTCCTCGACCACAGTAATGTACCTACCTAGGCTTGGATTGTTATAAACCTACTGTTACCATATGGCATAGCAGACCGGACAACAAGAGAGATTCGGGCGGCAACTAGGCCAGCGTTAGGAACTCAAAGAAGACAGCAACTCACCTCACCTCCTCGTAGTGCAGCAATAATGAGGACAAACACGCCGATATATGGCACGGTTACCAAGTAAACCAGGGCTGTCATCCTCCAACACTCGTCCTAGTAACAGCAGTTGCTCTTCCGTCGATACCATCTACCTCATAAATTCAGCTTTCAGTAAGGTCGTCAGATCCAGTAAGGTGGCAGAAACCCTCGACTTAGTTTAATGTAGGCCTATTAATAATTCATAACACCTCAGTTATACTGCGCTCCCCTCATAAATTAACACATCACATTGCAACAGTTTTTGTAATCTTAAGTTCTAGTAGATTCAATGCCCGTTTATCCACAACTACCTCAATCAAACTTTTATCCCTAAATATCCATTAATAACCATGCCGTAGTAGAGCAAACATCTAAATAAATCCTCTACATTAATAAACATTTTATAACACTACCAATATCTCAATCACTATACATTTCCTATTCAATTTTGAGGAGTTCACAGGTGTATCTTCGAAATTGAAGATCCAATGTCAATGAAATTAAAATGGGACCCCCTTGAAAATATCCCCTTTCCAACAAAATATAATCTTCCAAATCAGGTTATAAATAACGGAATTCTGAGGTAACAAACATTAAAAAACCAAATTGATATGATGCTCTTTTTTTTTTAAGTCTATTTAAAATTGCCGAAAAACTGTAGCAAATATTGGTATATCAGAAAATGTTAATAATCACAATAATATATATTGCGACATCTAAATTTCCTATATTTTAATAATATAAAGGTTGTACCTAAATTTGACAAACAAACTTAGGCGTATGAAACGTTATGAAAAATTAAGTAGAAAACATGTAGAAGACGTATCGCAAAAATGGAATATGAAGGGAGCAATACGCCATTGTAAATTAAAATTTGAAACAGTGTTTTCTGAAGAAATCGGAAACCATGTGAGATAAAAGGACAAAACCCAAAGCATTGTTTTGTTTTATCGGTATCTGTCATCCCATAGCAAATGCTCGATTAAAAACTTTCCGCCATTATGAAATTCACAGGGGTGACCACCCTTATACTACGTAAAACTTTGACGCTGTTTGTATAAGAAGGTATTTGAAGACGAATAATTGACGAACATGTCGTGCATTACAAAAAAGGTCCTCTTGTTACAAGTGCGTAAGACACACAATATCCGTTAAAAACGAAAATCAAGTATTTAGGCTTGTTGCGGCGGTACAGTGCATTCTGGCATTGGTCTGCCACTTTGATATCTAAAAATTCACACAATATCAACCACAATTTGGCAAACCATTAGGACAGCCTTTTGGATCATGTCAAGTGTGATCCAAATTTGTGGACATCTGTTATCCTGGGGTAGCATCTTCGTGAATCCACCACAAACAAGAGGAAATGGGTCAGGATTGTATTTTCTTACAAATATAAAACCTCGTACAAACATCTAGACCACCATAGTTTTTGGGAGTAGCTCAACAATCGTGAATTTCTAAAAGAATACTGTTGTGTGTTTAAAACCAGGTGGGTAGCCAACTCGTACAACACCCAAGAACTGACGGTTGAGGATGTTAAAAAGACAAGGTTGCAGAGACCGTTATGCATTAAACAAGGCAGTTGAGAAATGACATTGCTATGTATATGTCTGTGTACAGTTCCCATCGCTAGAAACTAGATAGTGTAAAGAGATATGTTTGCACAGAGAGAATTGAAACATTTGTTTTACAAATACAATATTGCGGTCGTTTGCCTGTATTTTATTGAAACTCTTTTATCAAATGGATGTTAGATAAGTTAAAGTGGTAAACATGTTTACATAATGGACCGCAAAACTGTTACAATAAGTCTGTCGACGCCGACATGCATTAGATTAGGACTGATAACAAATAAATACACCAGGTGTGTGTGAACGACCTTTAATACGACTTGCACATGTGGATATATACCTGAATATCTGCGTCTCGTGCGGTGCTAGGGCAGTTCCCCGCGATGGAAATTTGCCCGTGCCGAAAAAAAAAAACTTCCTCTCCTCCGTCAGCTTCACCCCTCCCTATATCGATAAGCTGTCAATGGAAGCAAAGGCCCGGTCCTGCTGTCCATCAGACTTATAAATGGTGTTGCAAGGACAACGGCGCAAGTTGCAAAGAAAATGAAGTCATCATCATCCATGTTCTTCGTCCTACAAATCACATACCCACTTATGCATGCAGTACTAGTACAAACAACACACGGACATAACCTAAAAAAAGCACTGTGCTAATCATACCATCTATACACTAAAATGTCACAAACATAACCTCAAAATCATTTCTAAAAAAAAAAAAAATCACATGAGTGAATTTCTATTTTAATAATACATAAACCACAGCTTACCTGTCAATGAAATCGCACTTATTAAGCTTCAAATACTTCGTTTAATATTGATTGCCGCCATTGTTAGTCATGGCCACGGTCGTAGAAGAAAACAGGTCTGGACACTCGCCTATCTAACAATGTATTTTGCTTGACCCCCTTGTTGTTTGGCTGTAGTTCGTCAAGTTACCGAGAATATTGTGTTGTATTGGCGCTTCAGTTAGGGCGGTCGGACTCAAACACCGACATTTTTCTATTGTTAAATTTATAAAGTAAATAAAGATTGCTGGAGCCTTTTCTTAAATTTTTAAGCGAAGGAAGTATTTTATAAATTGATAAAAAATAAGTTTTGATAAATTGTTTATATTAGTGGAAAGGAAGTGGGCGGAGCTTGAATCCGGCCGCAATAACATCAGCGCCAATAAAACACAATATTCTCGGTAACTTGGTGAACTACAGCCAAACAACAAGGGGGTCAAATATCCAGGCGAGTGTCCAGACCTGTTCTTCTACGGCCGTGGTCTGGACAGTTGGAGTTGAAAATTAACCCCGTTATGACTTATTGGCACCACTGGCACTCTGGGGTTGTTTTAACATAGTGTAAATGGATCTACAAGGAGCAAGCACGTGTCGGAGCAGCTAGGAGATGTGGTAGTACGATCATATATTGCAATGTTAAAACAACCCTTCATTGCTAGTGGCGCTTTCAGTCATAACAGGGTCAACTCAATAGCATTGGTAGACAGGTTAGTGTCCAGACCTGTAATTATAAGACCATGGTCCAGACCTGTTCTCACACGACCGTGGTCACAGCACAGAATAAATATGTAGCAACCAACTACATATATACGGATAGACCCAGCGTAGGCTATACTCTATGCAGTACCGATGTGTGGCCAAAACAAAACAGCTGATTGTGGCCCGCTTTTGCTGTGGAAGATAGGGTTTATTACTTATTTCAGGGGTGGACGTGTAAAATGTAAAGGAATTTTCCTATGAAAGTCTGATGTCTTGTACTAGACATTAAAAGCAAGTTATTTTTACACATTATATATCCATTTACTTGGTTGTAATGCAAAATCAGACAAGATGTATGGTACTACTACAATATGCGACATTGTTTACTTTGTGTTCAAAATACGTCTGTGGTTCATAATTTTGGTAATTAATTAAAGGAATACAACACTGGGTTAAAAATATTTCATGTTTATGCCAATAGCCTACACTTATAAATAAATAAAAATGGTTAAGCTATATTGCACTGCCTAAATAGTAGTTTATGTTAGGTTTCCATTAAACCTCTTGACTTTTCTCGTCCAGTTATACTCTGGAATATAAAATGGTACTAAGGCTTGGAAAGTAACAATCATACTGCCAAAACTTGCGATTAAAGAGACAGTAGTTATGACATTGGCTAATGACTATATTCTATTGTGCTGGCCTTTCTGTGAATTTGGCTCTAATATTTTGTCCCACTCAAAATTCACTTTTCTATGACATGAAACCAGTCCTTAAGAGAGTGAATATAAGGCTCGGTTTCAGTCACCATGCTGAATTTGATCATTTTTCGCCTTTTTGAAATTCTGAGCAGAAAAAATTTTAATCTACGATTATACGTCTAATTCTATTTAATATACACTAGAGTACAGACATACTGAGTGAAAAATGTTGGTTAGCGCTTAACATCGAGGTCTTTACACTGGTGAGTGGTAACATGAGGTTGGTATGGAGCAGCGGCGGAATGAACTGGCGGAGGAAACGGTATATCCCCAACGGCATCGTCCGGCACGATTCCCACGTGCGAAAGTCCGGGGGCGTACCCCGCCGGGAATCAAACCTGGATCGCCTTGGTGTGAGGCGAGAGGTCTGACCATTCGGCCACCGCGGCCCCCACAGACGTGGTGATTGAGTTAGTAATGTGTAATTTGGTCGCAATCTGTCAGGCAATTGAAGAATATTAAAAAAAAAAAAATATATATATGTATATATATATATATATATATATATATATATATATATATATATACATATATATATGCCCAACTGATAGAGGCATATTTATATTAGGGTTTAAAATGAAAGTGAAGTAAGTCACTAATTTGAATACATTATGGTTACTGTATATTGATTTTATTTGTATGTCCTATGTTTAAGTATAAAGTGAGTTTTATCAGGGCAGCATTTAACATACTGGAAAATCGTTTTATGAGTTCCTACAAAAAACACTTTATTCTGCAAAACTGAGCAATCATGACATTCTTCACTTTCATTCTAACCCTCTCATATGTTACCAGCTCAATCCCCATATTTGTACTGTAGTGTGAGGGTAATATAATTTGCAGTATAGTCGCAAAATTTACCTTTTTTCTTTCAGAATTTCAAAAAAGCAAAGTGTAAGCAACAACATAAATGTAAAAAAGCTAAGAAATTTGAGAACGTTATTGTATAAACTCTGAATTGTCCACGAGAACTTACATTTTCAAGCATTTGTGATTAAAGGATTTATGTGCCAACAAAACGCTTGTTCTACATATTTCTGCTTCCACCGATTACAGTATAAAATGTGTTGCACTAATTGCATTATACAAACAATTTATGTCAGCCTACCAGCTTGTGTACAGTTGACAGCAATATTTGTGACACTGTACATAAATTGTACAAAACCAGTAAAATTATTTTTCTTAAGATTACAATTGTTTTACTTTCCAGACAATATTAAACGTATTTGTGTTTTAATAAAATACGAACCGTTTCCATTACTTGTTGAACTCACCAAGTGCGAAGAAACTATCTACACAAGCACAAATATAAATTATATTCTAAATTTATCACAAAAATATTAACAAGGCAAATTAATTACTAACCACAACATTACAAAAACTTATAAATGTCTAAAATAGCCTAAAATCCTGGTATTTAATATGTGACGAAACTATCTGCAAGGGATTTACAAATATGCGATCTGTTCTTAAAAATTCAAAGAAGCCATGTTCAAAACTAAATTACAATAAATTTTGCATATATAAATAGCCCATGTCGCATACCTAATGCAATACCAACATAACTCATTATATGTCATTTTGAGATAAAGGCGGTTATCTCACATACATGCTTTCAGATTTTTGGATTTTTACAGTTTAATATAAACATAAGACAAAATATGTTGGTATTTCACTGAAAAATAACTTCTGCTCTTTATCCTCGTGCTGCATAGTAATAGGAACGTTGGTCTTGTCATTAATCATTGCTGTTACTTAGCAAAGATGCTAAAAACAAAACATTTTTATTTAATTTTTGGAATGCTTTTCTTGGTTATTTTAGTATTGCATTAGGGAAGGAAATCTATCCTCTCTTTCACTACACACATAACTAAAAAATGTTGATTTTTTAGTTGTGTTGGTATTGCACTGGGGGTGCGATGTGTTGTTCTTTTATACGCAAATAACTATATGCATAATACAAGTACAAATATACATACAGGGCTTGATTTTTAACTTCAAAATATAAAAGCAAATTCAAGCAATACACATAATATGAATTAAAATCGGTTAAAAAAGCGTACCTGTTTAATGATATTGGTGTCCCTTTGACTACTTTTTCATTACAGCCGTATACAACACATTTCTGGATGATTTTTGCAACACGCTGCAGCAAATTCAAATGACATTCATGCGAAAACAGGCCACAATCAGCTGTTTAGGGAGCGAAGTTGTTTTTGCCTCAATATTTTTTGCGGCATACTGGGTCTACCTATATCTATGTCTATGGTCCAGACCACTGTCGTAGAAGAACCATGGAGGTATTAGTCTAATAAATAAATTAGACTAATACCTCCATGATTTTTTTTCAATTTATGAAATACTCCCTTAGCTCGCAATCCTAAATTATGGCTTCAGCAATCTTTATTTACTTTATAATGTAAACACTGAAAAAAAGTTTGCGGAGTTTGAGCTCGATCGCCCTGAGAGTAGTCTAGCGCCAAACAATCACAACTTCTCGGTAACTTGACGAACTACAACCAAACAACAAGGGGGTCAAGCAAAATACATTGTTAGATAGGCGAGTGTCCAGACCTGTTCTTCTACGACCGTGGTACAGACCTGTTCCTCTACCGCCATGGTTTCGTCAAATATTTCCTAGATCAGTATCGGAAACTTCTAGACCCTGTCACACTCTCAAATTTTTTGTCACAAATTATATATTACATTTATGTTGGAAGGCGAATATTTGACGAAACGTAGTCATCAAATTTTTGCGTTCAATAAATTGGCCGGTTACTATCAAATATGTTTGAAGACACGTTGCAGTATCAAATTTTGTTGGCTCTCGTAACCTCCTTTATGTTTGGTTATGTTTTAGAATAAAAATTATCAGAGTTGGGTACACATTATTTCAGTTTGAAAGCATTCGGAATGTAAATTATGAAAGATAAATTTATTAGCAATAAACTTCACGAAACAACAATAAGTGTAATTTTTCTGCAATATTTTGAACGATATTTTATATTTTTTATTTGTAGATTTAGGTATGTATTATAATCACAAATGGACGGACTCAGTAAGCCTACATTTCAAATATTAGGATGATATTTTTTAAGTAAACAGCTCTACTCTTCAATTAATTTAAATGTATTGGATTTCTTCGTATGTATATAAAAGTAGAGTAATATTTTCGATCCAACTAAACATGGCGCACAAATTAAGCTTATGATATTTCAGTTTACAAATGGCGCGATTGTGATTGGCTGAACCATTCAACATCAAGAAAATTTCGAACCCGTCAAATTCTCAAATATTGTATGAAAACGTAAGCCATCAAATTTCTTCCAAGACATATGGCCGCGATAGTGACATATTTGTGACGTCACTACCATCCATCGAACTTTATTTGAAGCGATGGGAAGGAAAAATTTGACAGTGTGACATGGCTTTAAGCATGGTATAAAAATGCGAAATGTTCCACTAGTATTCCTAGCAGCTTGGAATAATAGACCAGACCCAACTAATGCAAAAATTCCATGACGAAGGGGGGTCGCGATGGCCGAATGGTCAGACCATTCGCCTCCCACCAAGGCGATACGGGTTCAATTCCCGGCGGGGTCGGTCCCCGGATTTTCGCATGTGGGAATCGTGCCGGACGATGCGGTTGGTCGGCGAGTTTCCCTCGCCCTTTCATTCCGGTGCTGCTACATACCCACGTCATGTCACCCCTCGCCAGCGCTAAAGACTTCGAAGTTAAAACGCGGACGGAAATCTCTCAGTCACTCCATGGCGAAGGCTTAGCGGCGAGCAAGACTGTGACGCCGAGATGAATTGTTCTGAACTCTGGTCATCAGTCCAAGCCGTTAGGAGCGCTAGTGAAACCTACCTCACAATATCCCACACAGTTGCAGATATTGGTATGGTAAGATATTTTGTTCGTCCCCTTGACCTTGCCTTATATATATATATATATATATATATATATATATATATATATATATATATATATATATATATATATTTATATGCGGAACGTGAAGCCGCTTTTTTGGGCGTCACATCAAGGCGATTCATTATGCGTTAACCTATCGCAGTGTGATAAGTTCGTTATTAAATCCATGGTCGAAGCAAATAAGTAGTTATTTAATAATATTACTTACATAGGTTACCTGCATTAATATACCAAGGCCCTGTTTTACCAACCTCTTCTAAGTATTAAACATTTGTTCGAGAGGGTTAACAGAATATTTAACACGTAAAATATTCTATTAATCCTCTCTAATAAATATTAAATGCTGAACAATGGTTTGTGAAACCAGCCCTAGATGTTTTTATTATTTGACGGTGAATATAGACAACTGTTCTTACCCTCAAAAGACTTCAACGCAATAATGTGATGTCCAAAATCGCGCCACAACCATAGACGTTAAAAGAACAAGCCACCTCCAGACAATTCGAACCTCCATGGGTGAAACACTTGAATTTCGCGGCTAACCCATTCAAAACACGTTCGTAAATTTTTTGTCATGATCAAGGTAAACATACAACACTGCACACCGTATGAGTATTGAAAGTAATTAGTTCATGAACGGCGGGATGTAATAAAGCAGTTTAACACGCCCGCAGTTGTACAGAGAACTGCTTACTAGAGAAACATGGAGGAAAGAAGCTCGACGTCTGTAATGCTGACAGCAACAGCTGGAGGTATTTATGCGACAGTTCGTTATTTACATGATACTGCTAATTGTACCAAGTGTTTCAAAATTGATATTTACTGAACATAAATATAGCCCGTTGAGACTGACTACGAGAAGTGTAACATGTCTGATTGTGTTAGGTTAGCTTTACAGTTAGTTAATTTCAATTAATTTGACTTTTCAAAAAGTTTAAGACGTCTATACAAATTGGAACCACCTTATTGAATGCCTGCCCAACTTATTTGCTAATTCTTTTTACCACGTAATTTTCCTGTACTTTCATGTGTTAGAGCGAGTATATAATATGATTTAAGTTATTTAAATATAACCGATATAAACATTTGTAGTATGCAATACTTTAAGTCACATTTGTAGATAATATACGGCATTGAAATTTTTCACTGTAATAATATACTGTATATGGTAGCAGTGGCATAGCCACGAGGGGTTTATTATTTTTTATTTGTATCTCATCCACAAGACCATAATTTACGTCTCGGTACTGGACACGCAAAAAGTACAAAGCAGTTTTTAGGAACATATGAAACTATAAAAATAAATATGTTTCTAGACTAAAACAATAGTATAACATCTTCACAAGTTCAGAAAAATGGCGTGTATACAAAACATATACACATGGCTAGAATACAAACATAAACAATTAGCAAAAATATAAAAATCAACCATGTTACTGAGGAAGTGGGTGTCAGAACCCCCACACTTTCCAATTTATTTAAAAATAAATAAAATATTGTAAAACAATACAATTTGGTAACCTTGGTTGAGTAAAATACTGTAGGAACAACGTTTCCATGTGTCTAGAATATTCCGCGTTACTTTTTTATAAACTGCTGCGTAAGCCCCCTCCCCCTCCCAACAAACCACACGCTCCTACTTCTGGCTGAGCGCACGT
Organism: Medauroidea extradentata; assembly: GCA_003012365.1. Taxonomy (NCBI): domain Eukaryota; kingdom Metazoa; phylum Arthropoda; class Insecta; order Phasmatodea; family Phasmatidae; genus Medauroidea; species Medauroidea extradentata. The sequence continues at coordinate 5,989 of PNEQ01010059.1, read as the reverse complement.
CTACCAACCAACCTACACTCATTATTACTTTTTCACGTTGCTTCTCTGCACACCCACTTGGAAACACGCATCTATTAATTTTATCCTCAACAGTATTTCGTGTGGGTTTCTTATTCACACACTTTTGAAAACGGCGTACGAGTTTTTTTCAACTGCGCTGCACAACAGAAAAGAAAGCATCTACTTTTGGGGTGGCTATTTGATAAAAATAACATGAACATAAACACAAAAGTGTAATGTTCAAACTGAATTACCAGATCAGTATTTCGTCGTTGATTTTATGAAACCTCCAATGTGCCAAATGATAAACAGTATATTAAAGTTATTTTCTCTGTGCCTGTGCTTATGCTACAGTTTACACAGATGGATAAAAATTAAGCTTTTGTGACATTTTACTGTAGTTACTAACAAATACCATAACACTGTTAGTGTCTATATGTTTTTTTTTTGCCTCTCCCGAAAAAATATTATTTTAACACATATGAGATTTCATAAAACCAATGACGATTTTCAGATAGATTTTCAGATAACTGTCTCTTTGTCATTTGTGCACCATTTAATTTTTCAGCTACAGGGGTGTTTCATGTTAGTCATTTGCATGGAGAACTTTACATTTAGTATAGGGTTGTTTCATCAAAATCAGAAACCTGTGAAAGCTATGTAGATCTTCTTTTCAAATGTAACCCAAATCAGTATCCTAAATTCCATGATCTTCTAAGTGTATGCTGTCCATACCATATAAGAATTCTATTATTTGACAGATCATAAAAAAGTAGGACAATGTAAACAAAAACATTATGTATCCTTCCACCACCATGTGCTTTCCAGCTGACAAGCAAAACATGTCAACAGTTTAAGGTTTATTATGATTGCAATAACATTCTAAGTGTGTCGTGATTTTCTTTAGATTATTTTTTTAGATCTCAGACAAATAATATATTTTCAATACTAGCTGCACATTAATATTACTAGGGTTAGGTGGGCAATGTTAATGGAATTATTTCATATTAAAGCAATGGATAGCCTACTATATAGATATTAAATTGATTCAATTATTTAAAATTTAACTTTTTTTATATTTTCCTAGGTATGATCAAAATTTTAACATTTAATGGTGTTACCAAAAATAAATAAACATGTATGGGCAATTTTTTTTCTACATGACATCTAAAAAGATTAAATAATAGTAGCTTATTTGGTTACAATAAACTGAAGTTGCAAAAGCTTACGACAGTGCAAGCATTATTACAATTATTTTTCGTGTTGCCTTCAATTTGGTTCTGCACTATCATATCATAAAGTCGTATAGGCCTACTTTAAGGGCGCTGTCTACCACAATTTTTATCACAATTTTTTTATTTATTTAAAAAGAATTATTGAATTTTTTTAATGTTTATTTTCAGTTTCAGCATTTTTTTAAATACAAATAAATTTTATTCTTTATTTTTATGAGCATGACATTGTAGTCTGCAATGTCTTTATCCACTGTGATTTTATTTTTTAGTTTGGTATATCAGTTGGTTTTAGTGTAGTCGTCAAAACAGAAACATGCAAAATATGACTTTAACAAGCCATTACGCGAAAACTATGAGAGATAAAAAAATTTCATAAGAGCCAAATTTAGTCACATTTTGTGTCTAAAATAAGAAAAAAACTGGTACAAATAAAAAATGGTGATAAAAATTGCGGTTGACCGCGCCCTTAAGTTTCCAGTTGTAGAGTATTAAACTTACCTTTTGTGGTAAGGCCTATCTTCGAAATATCAGTGTTGTTGTTGTCATGTGACTATTTATTGTAGACTATATAGCAAAAATGTGTGCTCTCACAACCTAAACAGAAATAATATATCAATTAAAAGCGTAAGGAATAAACAATCATGGGTAGGCCAAATTATCCAGATCAGCTTTAAATCACTTTGCTGATTAACACACATCATTAAACAAGTACACTTTAATGACCGGGAAATATATAGGCGTACGTCTTCTGGCCGTTTCTTTAGGTAATACGTAAGCCTAAATTTTTGCAGCTGACAATCACAAAATCTCCCGTGGACTTTATATTAACCACTTACTTGCTTTAAAAAAAACACACAGACGTTTTCTTGCAAAAAGAATTTATTGAGTCGGCGCCTTGAAAAAGCATGTTTACATATAAGACTACAACAAGAACCGTAGGTGTTTACCCACAAATTTTGTTAAAATAAAAGTTAGGAAACATTTTTTTTTATTTTATGTAGCATTTATATCTGGACGGATTACCTACTTCTTATTTAGCGACTGTTTTTGTAGACATGCCAGCTGAAGTTCCTGTCTTCCGAATCACGTCTTAATATCCCGTTGTCGCTGGCGATTACAGGCCGCATATTTCAATCCCTGCATTGCAATATATTACAATTACATACATTGACAAAATATTAAAATAACACCGTACAATAATCTCGACCGTACACGAAGCTCAGCCTCAAACACTCGCAACGCAAATGGCCGCTCTTTGTTTTGGTTGCCGGACGTCATAATATCCCATTGGCGATTACAGGCTGGGTTGTATAGTCCCCACATTACAATATATTAAATATATGCACAGAATATTACAGTAACACATTATAAGAATCTCAAACACACGTGAACGCGGTAACTTTTCACACTCGCAAATGGCCGTGCATTGTTTTGGTTTCAGGTCGACTGATAACGGTGCGGTTGTTTGTAAATTAGTAATAAAATTACGCGATTTGAATATAATAAAATAATTAACTAACTAATGCTGGATTCGAAGCCGTGTAATATTATATTACGTTTCCTCCAAAATGCTTACTTATTTTTCATATATAACGCACACTACTTTCAACGTCGGCGATGGAAGTAAACCGATTTGTTGATCAGGGCTGCCACTACTACTTCATCAGGTCATACGGTCACGTCCTGTTGTAAATGGTTGCCACGTGTCTGGCACGTGTTAAAAATATTGGTATCATCGGCTGTCAAAACACGCAATTCTTACATGGGATAGACAGTATGTTACACTGCTTGTTGCTAAAGTGACAAGTGAGAGATTTTTTTCTATCCTGCGAAAATTAAAAGCAATATTTTGTGTAAGTGTGTAACAAACACTTACTGCTAATGTATTGGAAATAATATTGTAATGCACATAGTGATTCTCCTAGTCTATGTATTAAAATAATACTAATTTTGAGTGGACAAGTTCCCTGGTTTGATGAAGTTATCTGCGAAATCGCACGAACAATTTCTTTTCATAAAAATATTAAAACTTATATAATACTTGAATAGCACTATTTTACACCAAGAAACACGAATGTTCTGTGAGGAGAACACCTTTATGAAATTGTCACATTGGGAGCCACTCCACTTCGCACACAAGTGCTGGCTAGGCTCGTGTATCTACGGTAGTGTATTGTTAAACATGCGACAGGACTGGATACAGGTGTTGTTGTGCAGGGACGGCGGCCGAGGAGTGCAGCTGTCCAGTCAGCAGTGTGGATAGCAGTGATTGGAGCTCTCGAGGCGATCACTGCACACAATGTCATCCCTCACTGCGCAGGTCCGTGCCTTGACCTACTACATTGCATACTTACGCCGCTCTCTACACTTGCTCTTCACAACATTAACTCTCACGATATATTTAACTACACTGCAAATATTATACTCATGAATATGCATGAAATAAACCTATGTTTATCAAACCGTTAATTTTAATGATTTTACACCAGTTTAAAACTAAACTGACACTGACATTCTGTACCCAAATAACACTGCGCTATACGTAACAAAATCATTTTACTTTAATTTTAAAACTTTGTCAGCTATAACCAGTTTGTTTTTATTGCATTAATGCCAGAGGTCAGAAACTCCTGATTGATGAACTAAAATGTGAAAAACTCCTTTAGGTATTGGTAGCCATTTCCTTAACAATGTGGTATCCTAATCTGTTATTTAGTATTGTCTACATGACAACCGATTACGCACGTCTTATTTAGCAAGGTTTGCAGAATATAAAAAAAAAATACGAAATAATTTAAAAACATATATTAAAATATAAACAAATTTTATTCATGCTGTTAAAATAAATTTTGTACACTTCTGTGTTATCCCATTAGGTAATACATTTAGTACATGTAATAGTTTTGGTCATTTCATACTGGCTCTAATAGCCTTCGAAAATTGCAAATTTATTTAAATTACCGTATTCAAAATTATATTACACGGTTCTTTGTAGTTCCTGCTGTTGGAGGGATATTTTTAAGTCAAATAATAATGATATGTAACAAAATTTTGGATCAATAAGAAATTGGCAGCACATCTAATGCGCATACCCCAACAGTGAGTGAGATATTTCGGTCAGCGCTCAACATCTGGGCCTCCAGCGCTGGTGGGGGACATGAGGTGAGTATGGAGCAGCGCCGGAATGAAGAGGCGGGGGAAACGGGAGATCCCCGAGAAAACCCGCCGACCAGCGGCATCGTACGGTCAACATTGGAATTCAGTTGAAACTGTTTGCTTTATGTTGGGATGAAACACATACCGAAATACGAAGTTAGTTCAATGCAATATTACAATTAATATGTTCAAAAATAAATTGCTAGTTAGATAAATTGTGCTTCTTTCTAAATACAATCCCATTATCACGTAAAATCCAATAAAGTGTCAAAAGAAAACTTTTTTGTTAATTTTAATTTGCAGGTTGGACGTTGGGAACAAGTTCTTAAAACACAGTTGGAAATGTGTATACACCTTTACGTTGGGCTAACGCTGCGTTAACTCACAGTATTCCAACCATTGAATGATTTTGTATGTAGATTGGCTGAACGTCGGCATGAAAGTAAACGTACCATCGATGTAAGGTACAAACTTTTACGTTGGGCCAACATTGCATAACGCACACTATACCAGCAACTGAATAAAAAATTAGGTGGTTTGACTGAATGCTGACGTTAAGTTGGTAGCCATACGATTGATATAAAATCCTAGCAACGTACGTTGCGCCAGCGTTGAACATCAGTTAGGACCGGTGGCTGTAAATTGTTTTTGAACACACATAAAAATGCAATTTTAGTCGAACGTAGTATGCCGACAATAGTGTTTAAATTTATTTTTATTAAATAAGTCTTTATAAATAAAATTATATTCAATCAAAAGGATAAAAAATAATACATACATATGTATATATATATATATATATATATATATATATATATATAAGGGCGCCCACCTTATAGATTGTAAGGGGGGCCAAGACAGGGTGACGGTTTAACATATCCCCCTTATTAGAGGGGAGGTCGGGGGCCCTCCCCCGGGAAAATTTGGATTTCTAGGTGCAAAATGGTGCTATTTCAGCAGGTTTTTTTTTAAATCAACTATACTTTCAATTCCCCCCCCCCTTACAATCTATAAGATGGGCGCCCTTGAAACTAAACACATTGTGGAACATCTGTTAGGGGGGGGGGGCTCAGGCCCCCCTGCCCCCCTGATGGCGCCCTTGTATATATATATATATATATATATATATATATATATATATATATATATATATAACATTGAAATGCTTTGTTGAATGTCGGTTAAAAGTTCGTAAATATAAGGTTGTCATTTACAAAGTACTCTTATTATATTATAACCAAGATAATTGCATTAACACAAAACTATTGAAAAATTATAACTAGTTGGCATTTCTGCCTGCTAGAATTTTTTAAATAGGAGCACTGGAATAACAATTTTTTAAAACTTTGATATGGTGACTTGGACGTTGGAAATAAGTTTGTAAACACACGTTTGAGATTTTGTATGAACTTTCATGTTGGGCTGATGTTATAGGTATACTCCATTTCATATAAGTTTGGATAAATCTGACAGCAACTTTGGCCAAAATTTCACTAAAATCGAGTGTTAATACCATTATTCATCTATATATATATATATATATATATATATATATATATATATATATATATATATATATATATATATATATATATATA
>PNEQ01010058.1:0-16783 GCA_003012365.1 Medauroidea extradentata | reverse complement strand
ACAAACTAATTATATATTTTACTTGCACAGTGCACGAGAAATACTAGTAGTGTAAACACGCAAGTTTGACAAATGATTCGACAAGAATCAAACACCCGAAAATAATTTTCGTGACTTATACCAAAATATACTTCAAATTAGTGACTATTGTGGGACTTTCGTGACCTTTTTCCCAATTCGTGACTTTTTCGGGACTTTCATGACTTTAGTGACCTAGTAGACACCCTGTAAAATATAATCTGTTACATATCAATGTTGAAAATTTCTTTGATTTCTTTATGAATTTAATATTTATTCTCCACGGAAAATATTCACAGGAAAATAATACCTTGTTATTTTTCACTCCTGTTGTCTGTTGTGACAATGCTAAGGAGTTCACATGAATGTTCTAAGATGCTAAATAAATCAACTTAATTTAGTTATCATTAACTTGAAGTGATTTTCTGAAGTTACCAAAATTATAATTTGCATTATGACAGACGTCACTTGCTGTGTACAGTGATCAAATTCATGAATCAGCAGTCAATATCAGGTGATCAAGAACTTTAAAATTAACCATTATTGGTGCACACACAATCTCACAAAAATATACATCCATAGCTATTAAGCGTGTAGAAGACAATTATGAACCTAAAAAAAGGAAAAATTTGCTATAGTGAAATATTTCATGCATGAGAAAATTGAATGCAAGTCGTTCATGCTGAACATAAAATTTTGAGATGACCATTTTACGAATCTCGGACCATTATTAGGCCTACTTATGCTTCAAATTAACAACGGTTTCTTTACGACTTTAGTGGTTGAAAACGAAGTACCAAATGTGATTCCTTGTATTGGGTAACATTATTGAAATAAAATCTAAGCAAGGTCGTCAAAATGTTATGTAGACCTATATCGTGAATGCAGAATGACGTGTACATTCTGTTAAAAATAATTTTCTTAGAATCTGTAACAAGCTGATTTCCAAATCTGCATTTATTGTACATTTTAAATAAGTTTGTTTATGTGTACGTGTATCTGAATAGTATCCAATTATCACAGTATAGAACTCAAAATTGTATTTTATTTATACTGCAGAATGAGCGATTGATATTACCTGAACATGTATGTTTTGAAATTGTGATTTTTTAGGGTATAAAAATCTTAATATTTCAAGTACAGTATCCATTTCAAAAACTGCTTTTTCATGTGAACAGTTGTTCAAATAAATGTGAACATGGACAAAGTGATATAGAACCAGAAATTTGTATTAACCTAAACATGTAGATATTAAAAATAATGTAAAACAATGTGTATATTTTCGTTTTAATACTCATCAGTTTGTTTTCTAATCTACTATTGTAAAATCTTGGTATTATATTTTAAAGTTAACGTAAAGAACATAACTTACAGTTTTAGAAATTCTTAGCTAGACTTAGTCCTGATATCATACTAGTGTGATACTTGCATGGAATTTAAAATATGGCGTGTGACATTAATTAATCTATTTCTAGTTTTGAGAGTATACAAATATTTTTCAGGAAACACACATTCCATAACATTCAAACAATGTGATGTTAAAACACACCAAATTGAAAAGTATTCTTTTCTTATAATACAACGTATGTAAGTAGTATTTATGTAGTTGTTAAGTTCATTTACCTAATTATTTTATTTTTAATTTTGTAAACATGCCCCAAGAGCCATGGTCAAAAAGGTGTCACATTTAGAGACTTTTAATTTAGTATCAAAGAAGAATGTCCATCTTCCAGTGAAGAAACCTATCAACTAAGCGATATCGAAATTAAACACATTTCAGAGTGACATTTTATAAAAAAAATAGGAAGCATTGTCAGCTCCGCCTGACTTAGGTTCCCGAAAACAGTCGCACACAGAATGGTCATGATAGATTCTTGGAAATACTTCCACCAGGTTGACAACCTCCTCATTCCTTCCAAAACCCATTCTCTCGTAAGGAGGCGAAGATCGCCTGCTGAGATAACAACTCATCCTTACTTGTTCTCGCTGTGTACGTTTATTCCTCGCATCCCTTCTTTCCCTAGCTGTCCTAGACTCCAATGTGTCGAGCTGGAAATTTTATCTGAGCAGTCCTCTTAAGCGTGTGAAATGTTATCGTACAACATTTTGCCACTAACATTCATGTCTGCAACGTAGCCCTGGACTTGCATGGAGTGCTTGCTATACGGCCGATTCTTGAGACTCCGTATACCGAAATTATAGTAAAAGTTGAAATTACCACATACCTTATCAGCGACTAATAATTTTAACACACTGTTCAGTAACTTAACAAGTATAATATCAGAAGAATGTTTAAGGAAATAGAATCAGTTAAATTCTTAAAATTTTTCAGGTGGCTATGCATTCATTTTATAAAAATACAGAACCAAAATAAAACATTTAATAATCACATTGAAAATTGTTCTACATAATCTGCAAACTACTTGATAGGAAAAATTTTTCAGTTAGTTGGACACTTAATGGTAACTAAACACTACAGGTGTAGAGCAGGTTTATATGCATGGATGCACAAATGCACAGTAGCAGAAACCAACCAACAACTGAAACATCTTGCAATCTTCTTGTTTAATTCCTTATCATCGGTTAGTCGTAAGATTCATTCATACATTACATTTAAGGCACACAATTTGCTGTTCCTTCGTAAGAGCATAAATTATTTGTTTGGAATAGCCAACAATCACCTCTGCCAGGTGAACAAAAGTGTGGGGTTCTGGGTTGATAGTCCAAATAGGTCGAACTTCTAAGTGCTAGTGTTAGCTTCAACGAAACAACTTCATTTTCTGAATTTTGTTGAAAAGAAGATAATCATTAAAAAACATTTTGAATTAAATAACCCTATTTGGCAACCTAGCTTAAGAACAGTTTGGGTGTAAACTAAAATTTTTTTTACAAGAAATGTAAGGTGGAACCACATGTGGCAGGAGACGACGACAACAACAATAATAACATTAAGAAAATAATAAAAACCTCTCAATGTCAACATATGAATTTCGTTTTGGTAGGAAATATTTGTGGAAACAGCCTACGTTCACCGACACAATATTAACACAAGTTAAAAGCTCAAACAGCTTTACATATAAAAATAATCATCTGCAGACAGCATTCATGAACACAAATTGACTAACAATAAATACATTCATAAGTCTAAAAAAATGAAACAATCAATCAAATAAAAATGAAACATTTATCCAATTTTAAAAATTATTGCCATTCTATAAAATGTGCCAAAACCGTTTTAGTACCATGGCATTTCAGTACTAGTAAAACATAGTTGCAAAATTACTGCCATCGCACATTTTAAAATAGTGCAAATTACCATAGACAAAAAATTTCTTGGTTGTCTACATTTAGAGAAACAAAGTGCATAGATGAGACAACTGAGCCTTTAAGGAGCGGTTTCAGGCAGAATATTTTCAATTGCTGTTGCCTGCTGGCGTTTCTCATGTTAGGAGGGGAGGTAACAAGAGTGACATCCCTCCACTTGGTTCTGCCCCCACCTAAGCTGTTGCCAGACAAGTCACATTCACTTTCCAGTCTAGGTAGTCAGGCCTGACCATAGTAAGCAGATAAGAGACTCCTTCTCTTTCTCCCCCCACCTATTTCCTTCTTTTCTTTAACTATTAGGAACGGACCCATGGTTCCTGAACGTCTTCATCTCAGCCAGGGTTTGAGAGTCTTTTGCGCAGCGTACAATAGAAGTTTTATTTGCTACAACTTGTACACAGCACACCTTTCGTTCAATTGTTGAATTTATTTACCTCATCAATTTTAAGTACAGCTATTTCAATAAACTGCACTGACTAATATGCTTGTTACGACCTATATATATAATTATATGAAAATTACTTAAAGTTTCTGAAATTTGCATGAAAAACAAATTATATTGTTCAACCTATAAAGTAGGAAACTAAAATATTTACGATTTAAATACCTTCAAATATGAGTAAATAATTCTGTATTTCAAAAAATAACGTGCCTGCATCAATTTAAGTAATTTTGTAATTTATGTGAAACTAAGTAAATTCTAGGTGTCTGAGTTGTTGCAATAAGGTCTCATTTTAACTTGGACAATGGTCTGGCAAAGCTTGTTGCAGGGAGTATGTACCACCGATTATGAATGTTGTTTTACAATTTCATTTACCGAACAAATTTTAGTATATTCTATGCTGCAAAATAACTAACACACTAACGAAACATATCTTCCATCACATTAACAGAGTACACATGTACACTAGCATAACAGGCTGCAGTTTGTGCAGTTGCTAGAGCACTCGCCTTCAACCAAGGCAATCCGGGTTCGCTTTCCGGCGGGGTTTGCCCCCGGATTTTCGCACATGAAAATCATACCGGACGATGCCACTGCACAGAAGGTTTTCTCAGAAATCTATTGTTTCCACCGCCCCTTCATTCCAGCTCTGCTCCATACTGACATCATATCACCCCTCACTTGCGCTAAAGACGTTGATGTTGAGCGCTGACCAAAAACTCTTCACTTCACAATAGCATAACAACATGTTCAATTTACATCGAGGCAAATGAGTACTGGCAAACATTTAATTTTCGACACACCTTTCTAACAAAGTGTAGTATACCTTTCTAACATAACAGTATAAATAAAAAAAAAAAAAAAAAGGTTGCATTTAATACGTGCAATACCTGTCAAGGAAATTATACATGTTAATTGTTAAGCACATTTATGTGACTTTCATTAACATTTTTTTTACTAGAGACTGTGTTCCTTTTGGCTATATCAGGAAGGTAATTGAAGCTAAAAATAAAGGGTGTTCATTAAAAACAATCAGTAATCACTTACTACAGTACGACCAAAGTTAACAGCTATTTTTTACACTAAATGAATATGTATTTATGTAAATTATAGTGTCAAAGTACAAATGGAGCTGTAATGAAAAACTTTAAATGAGGCGACATTAAGGGCGCCGTCTACTAGAATCGTAAAGAGACCTTTAACAATCCTGATTTCATTCGAAAACCATTCAACATGTTGTCACGCGGTTAGGCTACGAAAAGAATTTAAGTATCTTAGTAGAGGTATATAATTTTGCCATTAACTGTTAACGTTCCTAACAAGTATTTTTTTGAGTGTGACAGTGACCGAATCAGGACTTTTGACGCTAATTTTTATGTAAGAGTAATCATTTTCACAATATTCTGAATATTATAGACCTGTTGAGCGATTCTTTTCCTTTCGTCGCGGAAGATAAAATGACAGTGTTGTCGCTGAAAGTCCCATAGTAAAAACGGTTCAGCGGGAACCTTGCACACTAGTCCATCGCTTGGCTAATTGAGGCGACGTGGCATTTGATGCGCGCTTCAAGGTCAACCTTACTACACCGTCGCTTTTGAGCCTCTCGCACGCGGGTAGACAGCACTCTTAAGCAAGGCCTGTATGGTACATGGCTATATAAGTGAACACACACAGAGTTAATATTTCTGGCAGTGTTTAATTGTACAAATAAAAATTCAGTCTGTTTAAATTAAGATTTATCAAGGTACATGTGTTTGTAAGAAAGCTGAGCCACTTACATTGTTTCATTGAGAAAATTATGTTGCTGACATTAAATTGCTGTCCTTTAAAATAGTTGTGAGACATTCTAAAGACTTGAAAATAATTTCTGATTACTGACAATGATTGTGTGAATAAAACCTTGGGCTTTTATAAACAATATGGTATCAAACTTTCATTGCAAAAGTTTCAGAAATAAAGCAAATTCACATAATATGAATAATTTTAGTTCATCCTTCACAGAGTAGTGAGACATTATTAAATATAAATAATATAAACTTGCAGCATTAGAAACATCAGAAGATTTATCTTTGATTTTGAAATACTGTAGTTCATTACGAACATAGATTAGGTAGTATTGTTTATTATAATACTAATTAACAAAATTTTTGTTTGAGGAATTTATGTTGTGTAACAAAACATGGTCATAAAGCTTATACAGTCACATTAGCACACTTCTAAAAGTCACAACAAGAAGCTACTGTCCAGAACTGCAGAACTACTTAGGTTATCGAAATTAAGTCAGAAGATTAAGATGTAAGACAATTGGTAGTAAATTATGTGACAGAAACTAACAGTAGACTACTAGCAATTTGAGCTAGACATAGATAATGCCCGGAGAGAAAAGTAATTAGAAACAGACAAACTCTTGAATTTAGGAAACTTAAACCCAACACTGATATGAAATTATAACCGGGAGAATTAATGACTGCATGAAGCAAGTAAAGTCGAAAATGTGGTTGCAGTAGCATAATTTACCCGTAGTAATGCATAAAAATTAAACAGAACAAAATTAATCTAGGATCACTAGGCCCACAGCATATAATAAAAAAGAACTACATACTACATGATGGTCTAAACTAAATAAAAGTAAGGGAAACTACAGGTTAGAAAGAAAAAGTGTTTTCTTATGGGAGAATTTAACACAGGAGAAAATAGGAGAAAATTCTGCAGATAGATGCACTTCTAACACGAACGGGTCTAATAAAGTACAAGACCGTAGTAAAACGTAATTTAACTAGGTTTGGCAAAGATAAAAGTCGTTTAATTTAATGCTGAAGCGAAAAGAAAGCCAGTTTCGGCTTTCAAATCATTAATTTCATGTAACTTAAAATTCGCAAAATATCAGTGATCCGTCAGTTTACACCTATTTTTGATTACAGTGCTCAAGCAGCAGAAATTTTCCCTGTATCCAAAACTTTAACATTAATCTTTCCAACTTGTAGCTGAATTAACTTTAGTAGCAGTGATATGTTGTGTTGCTTCAGAGCAGCGAGGAATGAGGGGAAAGAGGGCTGTACATGACACACAGAGCTAGAGCTTCAGTAGTTTGCTGGTTGCAGCTAGATGGAGCATGTATGCATAAACTGTTAACTAGCAACCAGAATAAAAATTAGAGAAACAGTTAAAGACAGTTCAAAGGGTACATTTTTATCTCTTAATAGACCTATGTAGTTTTCCTTGTTTTAGACATGGAAAAAGGTAAGTGGTATGGGCCAGACTGAAGTGATTCCAATTATGTATTTGTGATAATTGAGGAGGTAAATCTAGGATTTTTTCCTTATAGTATATGTATCATAACATAATTCATTCTGTAAGGGCACTGCCTACCTCAGATCCCTGGCAAGAATAAAGAAAACAGTTTTAATTTTAAATTAGGTTTGCCGGTGTTAATCAACTTTTACAGTAGCCTATCTCTTTGTGACAAAAACGTAGTTGTACCCTGAGAAAAGGTAAATATTACTACAAGAATGAAAATGTGGAAAAACATTTATTACTAGGTGTTTTCTGTCAACAGGGTATTGAAAAAACAGCCATATTATTAAGTAGAGTTGGTCACTCTGAAATGAACAAAAATGTCATTGGTGACATTTGTATATTCAAAAGTTACTGAGCCACATCAAATTTAATTTAACATGTAGGTAATTCCCTATTCTTGCTCCCACCAGGACTATGGCATCTACCATGTAAAAAATTCCTGTTTTGTCATGCTCATAAATCAAAGTAGAAGCTTTGTTTTGCATCAAAAATATTTCTCCAACTAAAACATGTTGACAGTAGAGGGTATAGTCAAGTTTTGCTAAAAAATACATTAATAAATTTAACAAATTTTTTTTGAAGAATAAATATTTTCAGACTAAAAAAATTAAATAATTTATTATACTTCCAAAGAAAAGTGTATTGTGATCATTGATGCATATACATTTATGTACATTCGAGTGATAGTTTTATTTTAAATTGTTTTAAATGAATAAAATATAAATGAAAGATAATTTCCTTGACAGGCACTGCACCCATTCTTTACTCTCTAGAATTCCCAGTGATATTAGTTCCTTGACCAATTAAATAATGTGTTTGCAATGTCTATTTCCTCCTCATATAACTTCATATGAAATAGTAAGCAATTTGAACTGGTGTTAAAACCTCTGGCACCTTATTTGCATCACTTTTAGTTCAATGATTATGTCTCCTCACATAAACTTATATAAGCTAATCACATAATTTATAACTACATATTCACTGCCACTTGAAAGGTAGTACCATGGTCTGCTCTTCCTTAATCATCCTTCCAAATACTGCCTTCGACACGGTCATGAATAATTTTTCAGAGCAAACTATCACATTTTTCTTATGTTCCTCATAATCTCAAATTATGATGCCTTTCCAAGCATGTTTACATATGTAGGAAACGTATCTGTAATACTTACAATGCAAATTTTCCACCCTGTTATTGTAACACGCATAAATGTCATGACTGTGTTCTAAAGTGTGGTGGATACAAAAGTTCATTTACGTTGTTTAACAATGTTCTTGAATAACTGAAAGAAAGCAATAATTTTTGTAAAGCAAGTTGAATATATCGGCTTTTGCTAAAATACTGTTTGGGCTATCACCTTACAAATAATTTACATCCCAAATGTATAAAGTGTAGCAATTGTAATGTGACTAGCGATAGCAACTATTATGTGTACATTTTAAATTTCTATTTTATAAGTTAATTTCATTTAAAATTTTATGGACTGCAAGTACCTAGGTTTTCTAAGTCACGCAACACAATGTTTGTAAATAATTCACTTTAAGGTAAACCACCCATTTTTCAATATGTTAACAAAATTTCTAGCTAAAAAAATCTAAAAAGCAGAATAATTGTTAACACCGAGAAATATATAATACTGAGTGAATTTCCTAACCTTCCCTGTCTTAGAAAAGTTAACAAATAAAATGATGCAAGTGATAGCCAAAACAAATTTTTTAATATACCCAAAAGTACCATTTTTGGATATATTTAATAAACATTTTAAGAAATTTTTTTTCTCCCCACTGTCAAACCAAGGGAAATATAGTTATGTTCATATCCCTTGCCTTGATCTGATAGCCCCTTTAAATATTTCTAAAACTTTTTTCTTTAAATACTGACGCCGTGTCCGGTGAGAGTGAGGTAGGAACGGAGTTGCGTTGGAATGCTCTAGGCGCCACCCGGTTAAGCATGTAGCCGGGAACACGAGACTCGAGCAGTCGTGGTCTGTTCATGCCGGCGTGCCCCTCTCTCACCTGGCGAGTCGAAACAGCTGCATATCGGGGAAAGCAGGGAGGACCTGGAGAAAACTACACCTTACATGGACACTTATGGGGCGGTCCACAACCTCACACCCTAGGGCCTTAAGCGAGCCAGTTCCAAATGGCAAAACAAAGTAGAATGCTGGGCCGGATAGTTGCACATGTGCATTACGTAGTTTTCGCTGGACGAATCAGAGTCCCGAAGCGTGCCACGCCTCTCTTGTTCTGTCCGTCGCGGCCGCTGCTCCCAGACAGCCTTCTTCATGCACTGGTAGAGGGAGGGAGAGGGCCAAGTCATGTGTCCTGCACTGGCAGATGGCCATGCGGCAGCCGGGATGGCAGGTGTCGTACGTCGGTGTCAAGTTCACACACGCCCTGCCGCCATCACTGATCCGCCACACACACTCAAGTACCTCACATCTGCCATTACCAACCAGCGCACACCTGCCGCGACCAGGCGCAACTCCACCTGGCCTGTGGCCTTGTACGACGACAATACAATATTAAAGTTGCTAAGCAACCTGTTTTGGAGCTATCAAACTGGCTGAAATACAAAATTACATATTGCTCAATACAACGCTTAATAATGAACTTGCATGGTTCACTGTAACTAGAAATGGCAATTCTACTTGGAAATAGCACTGGAAGTAAAAATACAAATAAAAAAAACATTAGGTCCAAAACAAAGATGACAGGGTCACCACCTGATGCATGCAAAAGATAACTATGCACTGGAGAAAAAAATTGACATATTCAAGGAGAATTTTTAATGCCATTTTTAAAACTGAGTTACCAAATCCCAGGTGGTTTATCATATGTGTGACCAAATATAAATCAGGCATTTTCCTTTTCATAACAGAAATCAATAACAATTCACTAACTTTTGTGGCTCGTACACGTTTTTCTGAACAATTAACTGTTACTATTGCTAATACATAGTATACATACAGCATTTATTGCAAAAGGACATGACAGTAAATTTAACTGTCTGTTATATTTTAGAGCGATCACTTTTGTAATTTAGTTTTATTTACATTCTAAGACTGACTCTTTACATTCGTATCTAGACATTTAGCAAGTCCTTCAGCATTCAATGAAATAAGTTTGATTTATGTAGACAGAAAACCTATGTCAAAAAAATTGTACACAAACAGCTTCACAAAACAGCTATGATTAAATAAACGGGATCCCAACCAAATGACTCTTATAGCACCTGCAATATGGAATACAAAAATTGGTAAGAAAACTATTATATGTATTAATAAATATCCCGACATAACAAGAAAACTAGAATTATGGGTAGGGAGCAAGGACAACCATAATATATTTCACAATATTCTTAACATTTAGTGCACCAGATATTAGAACATTTGTGCTATTTATGTTACCACTTGCATAAAAGGTTTGCTGTATAAATAGCTTTGAAACTAGTTGTCATTATCTTTGAATGATGTGCAGAAGGCATCCATGCCAAGTGACATTAGAACATAGAAAACAAGCTCGTAAGACACATAAAAGTTTTGCAGGTAACAGATAACCTCGTAACCAGCTGCGCAATTCTATTTCCGGTGGCATACAAACTGCTCTCAAAACTTAGTCTATAAAAAGGTAAGTACATCCTTGTTGATTTTGGATTTCGCCTTTAAATAAAAAAAATCAATTTTGCACTTTCCTTCTAGATTAGCAGTTCTCGAACTTTTTGGATCACTGCCCCCGTAGGTCCACAAAACCAATGCCTAGTGCCCTTCCTCCCTATCTTTTTCCTAAACCTCTTGCTGACCTATCGCCCCTTAAGCAGTCAGCACCGCCCCCTAAGGGGCGATATCGCCCACTTTGAGAATCAGTGTTCTAGATCATAACTTTCTACAGATGAAAAGTAAACAGCAAATTGTATGCAATATAGAATAAGAAAATGGTAAACCATGTTAGACATTATTGCTTATTTATGTTACACACGTAAAGTTTGTCGACTATACATGAACTAATGGCACCATTTTGATGGGCACAGATTTCCAGCCATTTTGCATCTGTTACATAACTACTTGCATCTCTGTGTGTGCATATTTAATACCACTGTTGCTCAACGCAGATGCAAGAACTGTGCCTTCAGTGGTGATATTTGATAAGTCCCCCCTAAATAATTACTTCATTCACTAAATTACTGGGAAAAGAGTTACACTATTATGACCTATATTTTTTCCACTGAAATATGTATTCAACAGCAGTGATAGAGAAGTACACCTATCTTTCTGGAAGTTCTACTAATAAAATCTGAAAGCTTAAAAACACACATTCCTACTTAACATGGATAAGTTACCTTCAGGAAATATACAAAAAATGAATGCACTAAATAACAAATTCACTTTATACTATTTTTACCTGACATCTTCTTTGATTCCCGGGAGTGGTTGTGAAGCAACTGGTTTTTCCTCTGGGCTCTCCAAGTCATCACTTAGATCTTCAAATGAAGCAAATGGTGCTGGCCCCATGCGTCTCTGCATGTAACCCCCACGCTTTGCCTTCACTGTGGCCACACTTGGCGTGGACGCCATTGCACATATCCCAAATTCTCCGTTACGTATGAAATAACATACGTACTTTAAACAAAACTGATAAACACTACATTGCTTTGTTCAGTTATACCTCACAACAAAATTGACTAGTTACTGAAAAGATGAAACATCAGTCATTTTACGTAAAGGCCAAAGCTGGGCTTGCTGACTATCAAACTTTATGGCACATCCTTTTCTTGTGAATTAAATCATTGAAAAATAAACATGTCTCAACTTCAGTAAAGTACTTCACCTACCAAATGAATACTTCAAATGGCTTATGAAAAAATATTAGCAAAAAATTCTGTTTCAGTAACACATTCATGGGATCTGTACGAATTATCTCCATCTGAAATTAGAAAAACAAACCTGTACTCAGAATGTCAATAATAATAATAATAATAATAATAATAATAATAATAATAATAAAAACTGCAATGTTACAAGAGTTCTTTACAATGTCAAAACCAAGAGCATACAAGAGAACTTCTGCCACTGGAAACACTAATTAACACAAATTAACTTAACTTGACACCTTACACTATTCTTGTAAACGTACACACTTAGGCCCACAACACATTTCTTTCTTTTGGGATGAAAATTAAAAATACTTCAAAAAGAAATTTCACAAATTCTAAGTATACTGAAGGTAAAACTAACAAAATTTGATCTGTACCAAAAACCAAGGAATAAAAATTGTAGTAAGCTCCTAGTCTGTTAACTTCAAACTAGTGTAAAACATATTTTTTTCATCCAAATATGTGATAGCTTCTAAAAATTTTATTTTAAGTCTAAGCCCTTCTTTACCACTAACCAGCAAAAAATATCACAATTAAGTAAATTCTCAAAATTTTAACATTTTTAAAAATAATATTACAAAAAAGAGGCAGAAAATATCATTCTTGCTATTGAGTGGGTCTATACTATGGTGATGAATACCTTAAGGGTGTTCAAGTGCTATAAAATTATACTTTTATATCTTTATGAAATATTTTTAGTTTTATAGACAATTCTTGTGAGTACAGTTTCCAAAACCAAACAATTTTAGTTTTCATTGTTTTCTCATAATGGTGCAACAAAGTCAAAATTTGCTTGTTCTGCTGTCATGCAAATAGTGAAAACCAACAGACCTACTTGAATAAAATAGTTCACTGTGATATTACATCCTATGAACTATGCAATAAAGTATTGCAAATTAAAATTAGTTCGTAAGAAGAAACTGTACTCTCAAGTTTTGTCTACAAAACTAACAATATTTCATGTAACTTAAATATTAAATTATGACTTTTACCGCACTTCTACGCAATTAGGATAGCTAATCTTCATACATCTAATAAGCCAAAAACTACATGGAATATTATCAATAAAAATGTGTAAGAAAACACCTTGACGAAATTATTTAAAAAATTACAGTAAAGCTAAATAATCAGGTTGTGTATAAACCTAACAAACTAGCAGACATATCTAGAAATTATTTTCTCTCAATAGTAAATAAGATTACAGATTTCATCTTTGACACAAACTGTTGTGTATGTATGTACGTATGTAAACAGAAATTGTCCAAATAATTTACCACACATTTCAGTATAGATATGACAAAAAATTGTAGGCCTCGGTCACTTCTTCCAGTTTTCCTAAGGTTTTTGATAAGGTACGCTATTAGTACAAGATTAATAACACATTTAAAAACATATAATAATATTTTACACCATTACAATATGGTTTCAGAAAAAGATTTTTCACCGTCAAATGCTATAAGAGTTATGTGCTGACATTTAGGACCGTATCTATAAACGGCTTTCGAATGACAACAAACTGCTCACTAATGCTTTCTCTATGGGGATAGTAGTTGGTTGTCATTCGAAAGCAGTTTCTAGATATGTACCTAAGTTTACTAGACTCTAAGTTTCAAAGAACAAGCATTAAATTAGGCATTTTTGTGATTTATGACTTGATATTTTTAAAAAATTACATTATTTTTTGCATAAACAAAAAGTTAAATATGAAGCATGGGGTGCGGGGAAGGGAAGCATGGGGTGCGGGGAAGGGAAGCATGGGGTGCGGGGAAGGGAAGCATGGGGTGCGGGGAATGGAAGCTTAAGTACAATACAAATAAAGTCCAAGAGAATTAGCTAATTTTATAATGTTGTCAAAAATAACTTGAAACAATGGATAAATTTTTCATCACTCATTATAATTCTACTTGTCAGAACGTTTTGGATAGTTAATGGAAGACTGAGATGAAGGCAAGACTAACTATGGGTCTGTAAAGACGGAGAAGGGACAACTGTCAGAAAATACAAAGGGTGTGCGTAGGATGGAGCGGAAAAAGCTAGTGAGGGAGTGAAATGTGATAACGGGGTGGGCCGAATCTACAGATTTTTCAATGGGGCGGGGGAGTCTACGTGCTTTTTGCTCCCCCTTCCGTTCATTATTTGTCCACAATTTTTAAGGCAGTAGAAATTCGAACCTGCAGGATTTGTCGCCCCTTCAGACTGCTGCCCGGGGTACATGCTCCCTTTGCTCCCATTTACATTCGGCCCTGTTCAGGAAGCAGGGGAGTCATTTGGGGCCACAAGGGGGGAGGGGGTATTTTTTAATTTAAATAATGCTAACTTAAGCACATAAAACTGAAGTTTTATTATAGAGTAGGCTATCTAATTTATACATGCTTAATTAATAAAAAAGATGCAACAAGGTCACTGTCGCCGGAAAACAAAATCTTGCCCCCCCCCTCCCGAAAAACGTGAAATGATGCCCCTGTCAGAAAGTATGAAATGTTAGGCAGCTCAGAAAGGTGTAGAAGGTGATCTGAGAAGTGAATGACTTGCCACTGGACGTGAGCAAGGAATATGTTACAAAATATAAATAGTAACTGGCCTATTGGCATTTATAAAAATTGAAACACATGTAAAACACTTTAATCCAGGAAGGAATTGAAGAAATGTGGGCAGGTTTTAAAGAAATTTTAATAAATGCAGTTCAAAAGTTTGTACCAATAAAGAATGTAGGAATGGGAAGAGACCCACCTAATTATGGAAGGGAAGTTTAAACAAAAGTGTAGGCAATTACATGCTAAAAACAAAGAAGGGTAGAAAGTAAAAGTATGAGAGATGAGGTGAGGAAATTAGGGAAAGAACTGACACAGAAAATAAAAGTGGCGAAAAGCTCGTATATGGATAACATGATGGTGGAAGGGGAAAAAGGTAACTGGGATAAGCTATTTAGGTATGTACGAAAAGTAAAGGAAGTAAACAGAAAATACCAACACTACGAATGGAAGGGGGGCCAGAATCCGTAAGTGATGAGAAAGCAGAGGTGTTGCAGGAGCAGTACCTAACTGTGTTTGAGACAAGCAAAGAAGGTAGGTGGGTAAGTAAGGAAATTAGTTTTTACAAGGATAGATGTAAGATAGAGATGGGGGCACTGAGAAAGCTACTGGGGCGACTCAATGATAGAACAACAAGGTGAAAAGATACAGAGGTTTGGTCAGGGGAAGGGGTGATCATGAGTGAAAGATACAGAGGGTGGGGAAGAGGACAGCGAGAAAAAACACTGTGATGGTGAGAACGGTGAAGGATTGGAATAGTTGGCGAGGGATGTGTTTAACATGACGGGAGCGAGGGAGTTTAGGAAAAGGTTGATGGGGTCCAAAATTAAAAAGAGGTAGGTTAAGCAAATCCTTGCCACAGCACTGAGGCCCAGTTGCAGGAAGAAATTAAAAATTTAAAACGATGCGCACACAAGCAAACCGGTCATCAATTTATAACTGCACGTACTACAGAAAGAAAATCATCGTTAACGTTTCGTAGGAGTAATCACGTTTATACAAAAAAAATATTACTAAACATTAGGACACCATACTACTAATTAATAACTCACTTGCACACCCATTACAACTAAAAACAAACATAAACCCTTCTGCTAAACTAGTTCCAAATTTGAACACCTAAGCAGCATCGTAAATCAACATTTGCCGATCAATGTGATTTGCCATAGATAACAGATTCAATTACACCAGAGGGGTTACACAAGACTTTATTGCGCAATACGAAATGCACTGGTTCACACTGGATATTCGAAAATTGAAATCTTCGTAAACTTGGTGTAGTTACCTCACTGCAGCTGCCATAATCCATTTACCCCAGATTTCTGTGCGACTACAGAGGCAGCTCAAATGAAACAAATTTAGGAGAATTTTGTGCCGCATTCATCCACTGTTTATTTATTTTATTTATTTATATTCCATTCCATAGATCCTCAGTGAGAACCAAAAGGCTCAAGAATGTGGAACATGTAAAAAATGCATTGATCAATACATATTTCGCAAAACAAAACGCATACACCGATTACATGTTTACCTCCATGATGTTTGCACTTAAACAGACCCTACAGCATTAAGGCCGGTAATTATAAACGTCCTCCGAAGGCTTGCTGGCAAGCCCCTGGCCTTTATTCGCGCAGTAGTTCGCTGGCGGTCTTCCACCCTTCCTACACTATAGTTGTCTGCCGATGGATCGCCAGGAGATTGCCGGCCGAATGGGAGTTGGATGGTTCTCCTTCATAAAAGTTGGCAACACAGCCTCATTTTTAGCAGCGAACATATACTCAAGTGCTCAAAGAACACTGTTATGAACACACCTAACTTTAAAAACAAAATCGTTTCGATTTTGTTTTCCTTGTCTGTAAACAATTTTGTTCTCTTTATAGTGGGACACACATGAGATATTCGAAGTGATTGAAGGAAGCCGCGGAAAAGTTTGACTATGGAAGATAAAAAAAATTCGACAGTGCGATACACTCCAAAAGAAAAAGCAATTTTTTTGACCTGATAAAAAATACAAAACATAACTACATAGCTCCTACTTAACACCAATTATTGTAAAACTAATAAATTTATCCCTTGAAGAAGGTACAGTTCCAGACATGTGAAAAATAGCTAGAATTCTCCCAATTTTTAAAGGTGGTGCAAAAAGTGAATTAAATAACTATAGGCCAATAAGTATACTATCTGTATTATCAAAAATTTTAGAGAAAGTAGTTAAAAAGAGACTCACTAAATTTGTTTGTAGAAATGGTTATCAGCTCCTTTCTAACTCACAGTATGGCTTTACGAGGAACACAAATACCA
>PNEQ01010057.1:0-16784 GCA_003012365.1 Medauroidea extradentata | reverse complement strand
CCACCTGTGCGCAGAGGTCTTTCTGTAGGAAGGGGAATGTTCTTGTTAATAATACATATATTTTCCCCACCTGTTGTGCAGTGGTCTTTCTGTAGGAAGAAGAACGTTCTTGTTAATAATACATATGTTCCCCACCTGTGCGCAGTGGTCTTTCTGTAGGAAGGGGAACGTACTTGTTAATAATACATATTTTCCCCACCTGTTGCGCAGTGGTCTTTCTGTAGGAAGGGAAATGTTCTTGTTAATAATACATATGTTCCCCACCTGTGCGCAGAGGTCTTTCTGTAGGAAGGGGAATGTTCTTGTTAATAATACATATATTTTCCCCACCTGTTGTGCAGTGGTCTTTCTGTAGGAAGAAGAACGTTCTTGTTAATAATACATATGTTCCCCACCTGTGCGCAGTGGTCTTTCTGTAGGAAGGGGAACGTACTTGTTAATAATTTATTTTTTCCCCACCTGTTGCCCAGGGTCTTTCTGTAGGAAGGGGAACATTCTAGTTAATAATATATATGTTCCCCACATGTGCGCAGTGGTCTTTCTCCAGGAAGGGGAACATTCTTTTTAATAATACATATTTTCACCTCCTGTTGCGCAGTGGTCTTTCTGTAGGAAGGGGAACATTCTTGTTAATAATACATATGTTCCCCAGCTGTGCGCAGTGGTCTTTCTGTAAGAATGGGAACATTCTTGTTAATACTACATTATGTTCCCCACCTGTGCGCAGTGGTCTTTCTGGAGGAATGGGAACATTCTTGTTAATAAAACATATTTTCCCCACCTTTTGCCCAGTGGTCTTTCTGTAGGATGGGGAATATTCTTGTTAATAATACATATGTTTCCCACCTGTGCGAAGTGGTCTTTTTGTTGGAAAGGAAATGTTCTTGTTAATAATACATATGAAGGGTACAGGGGTAAAACATGCTAAGTCAAAAATCTACGATGTTCTTTTACAAGTGTGGAGGGATTAAGTCAAGTGTTATCTTTATGCTAATGATTACAGAATAGGAAACAAATACTTGTTAAGTCAGAAGATATGGGCGGGTATAGAAGCGGAATACAGGGGAAGAACATGACAAGTTATAGCGAAACAATGAAAGAACATGACAAGTCAGTGGGAATTAATTATTGCAATAGTGTTAGCACTGTTAACTTTTGTTTATATCGCCTCTTAATCTATCGTGTATATTGTTTGTTGCTGTATTGTGTAAATACATAAAGCAGTGTATTCAAAAAGTGTTTTAATTGATATTCCAGTAAATTACTACTAGTTTTTATTTGATTTGCGAACATTTGTGGAATCATTAAATAACAAAATTGATTCATATGAAGAAGATAGCAGGAATATTTCCCCCAGTTCAAAAAGGAAAGTTAAGTATGGCCGTTTGCAAGATGTTAGGAAGAAAATAAAACTTCAAAGTCGTGAAATAGGCCCAGACTGTCAGTGTAATAAACAGAGTTTTGAGATTGTTGATGAGTAAACGAAAATATATTACTAAACATATGAACAGTATGCGCTCTAATGATGAGATTAACATTTATCTTGCTGGATAGATATCCATTTTACCTGTCAAACAACTGCGTCCCAGACAGCCAGAAGAAGTCGCAAATCTCAGAGACGCCTCATTTGCATACCATTTACGATACATTGTAAACGGAAAACCAGTTGAAGTAAGTGTTCGCAGAAACGCGTTCATATCTGTACATGGGATAGGAAGAGGTAAAGTGAATTATATATTACAATAACTTAAGAGTTCGGGGGATGAACGAAGAGACAAACGTGGCAAACACAAGAACCGTGTTCATGCACTTACAGATGAAACGAAGCAGACAATTCACGACCACATAAACAGCTTAAGAGGAAGAGAGAGTCATTATAGTCAGAGAGACAGCAAGCAGAAGTATTTACCTGAAGAGTTGAATGTATAAAAAAATCTACAAAATGTTTGTGGAGAAGAATCCTATTGTAAAAGTATCACACGAGACCTACAGGAGTATTTTCCATGCAGAGTTTAATATTGCCTTTGGATACCCAATAACTGACACCTGTGCACAGTGTGATGTATTTAATGCCAGAAAAAGTAGTTTAGAAGCAGAAATGCATACCTATTGCTAAGGACAGCAAAAAGAAAGAATGGTTAAAAAATTAAATTAACGTTATCTGCACGGATGGGAAATCGTATCACATGACAGCACAGCAATGGTATGATTTGAAAATAAAAGTAAAGATTAAATGTCGATGTGATGTCACAAAAGAAGCAATAGTATTTGATTACTCAAGAAATTACCCAATCCCGAACATCACTACTGGTGAAGTTTACTACAGACGTCAACTTTCTATGTTCTTTTTCAATGTTCATGTTTTGTCGACAGGAAGATGCATGTATTACGTTTATCCAGAAACAGTTGGACGAAAAGGAAGTAAGTTAATGAAGATTGTTCTTTTCTTCACCATTTCATTTACAACTATCTAAATGAAAACGTCACAAAACTGGAGGCATTTTGCGATTCTTGCCCTGGGTAAAACAAAAACAACACTGATTTTTAATTTCTCTACCACCTTGTTCACAAGGAACGTCGGTTGCAAAATTTCACATGTACGTACTCGATAAGAGGACATTCATACAATGAATGTGACAAGAGCTCACGACTGATTAATCAGAAAAAAAGAGCCCAAATCCCAGATGACTGGGCTGAAGCCATCAGAATAGGAAGAGTAAAGCTTTCACCTTTTGAAGTGGTTGAAGTTGAAATAGAAATGATCAAAGAATGACAACTCATCTCAACACAATCTATTGGAAGAAGTTTCAGTGTGTTTTTCGAACTGTCAAGGTTTTAAGAGTTTCAGAAGATCATCCAGGACTTGTACTATATCGGAACTCTTTTCATGGACCTTGGAACAACATCCCAGTGCTAATTACAAAGAGCAGAAAGAAACAGCAGCGGCCATTACCACACCAGCAAGTGTCAGAAACCGAGTTTATTCGGCCAAACAAAGCCTATGATGGCGAGTTAAAAAAACATTTATATTTTTTTACCTAAATCGTCCAAAAAAGTTTACATGTTCGTACAGTTGTTTTTTTTTTCCTTCAGCTGATTTGCCGATCACAAAAGAGAAGTATGACGATCTGCAATACTTGAAGATATTTTGTAAAAAAATCCAATGGTAGCAGGCTACTATACTGGTCTGCCTCATAAGTGAATGTATGGTGCTTACTTTTCTCGATAGTTATTGGATACCCATTGTGTTTATATTAATAACAAATAATTAATTTTCAAATAAAGTTTTATTATTGTTTCACATACAAACATGTCAGTAGGTAATAGACTTTTGATTTGTAATAAAATAGTAAACATAGTGGTTATTTTCCATATCAATTACAGGGGGAAAAAGGCCAAGTCAAAACTATGTTTTAAAAAGGGTTAAAATTTACATACTAAGACGACTAATATAATTTTTATTTTTCAACTATATGTTCTTAATTAATATATTATGCCAAGGTAAGTATTTGCAACAACTACTCAATTTACATTAGCACATTACAAGTACTTAAATTTTAAAATTGCTCTACCGAAAAATCAGTACAAATGACTTCGCATGTTTTTCTCCTGGACCCTTCATATGTTCCCCACCTGTGCGCAGTGATCTTTTTGTATGAAGGGGAACGTTCTTATTAATAGTACATATGTTCCCCACCTGTGTGCAGTGGTCTTTCTGTAGCAAGGGGAACAATCTTGTTAATAATACATATGTTCCCCACCTGTGCGCAGTGGTCTTGCTGCAGGAAGGGGAAGGTTCGTGTTAATAATGCATTTCCAAAGCGACGATTCCTTAAATATTGTTGAATAACACTCTTTGCCATATGCTCCAATACTGACAAATATGAAAGGATACTCATTATCAGCAACAGCAAGCAGTACTATTGAAAAAATAGTCCTTATAATTAAAAAAACAATGAGCCACTATTTTCAGGCTTTATTAACCTTATATGCTTTCCATCCACTGCTCTAACACAATGGAGAAACTGTTAGCAGAGTCCCTTTATTTTTAAGAACTGGGTAGGCGCATTACAAAAAAATATAAAATATATTTTAGTTTATTTTTTAAGTATTTGACTTAGACAAATTTCGCTTTTATGTGAAAATGGTTAGACATAGAGAAAACGCATTAGTACACTTTTCAAAAGAAAATTTATTTACCTTTAATTTGATTCCAAATTTGTCTAACTCGTACAAGAATTGTAGAAATTACTGCATTATAAAATTTCAAATGCGATGCTTTTTATAGTATCGTTTTTTTAAACACTGACAAATTTTGGGAGACTGAAAAAAAAATACATTCCCTTAAACATACATAAATACTTTAGCGATAAGTTTAGAGTGTTAGAGTAGATAGGAAATGGGGCTCTGGGTGCAGGGGGATAGGGGATCGGACTACCGGACTAGCTGCCTGCCATCTTGGATGACATCACTCGTCCGCCATATTGGATGATGTCGCCTCCTGCCATCTTGGATGACCTTGACCTTTGCAGTTGCCATCTTTAATGACATCACCCTTGTCGGCCATCTCCTATTCCTGAATTTTCTACTCTGTCATTCCATGGCTCCCCATTCCCGCTCCCCAGACCAAACTCTCCTTCTGCTCTGTCATCCATCTGGTCCCCATTCCAATCCCCTATGTGATTCTCTTGCTCTGTCATTTAATCTGGTCCCCATTCCAATCCAATGCACGATTCCTTGCACTGTCATTCCATCTGGTCCCCATTCCAATACCCCTGCTCTGGTATGATGAATCGACCATGGCCAGCCATGAATTTTCAACTCTTGCTTTGTCATTCCATCTGGTTCCAGACCAACACCCCTGCTCCCGAAGAATTGGCTATGGACTGTTGGCTCCCCAGACCAACACCCATGCACTTGTCGGCCATTTTGTATTCTAGAATTTTCTACTCATGCTCTGTCATTCTCTGGCTCCCCAGAACACTCCACCTGCTTTGGCTCCCAAAGAATCGGTCATGGCCTTTATCTTTCTCATGCTCTGCCAGCTCTGCAGTCCTATCACCCATGAGGAATCGGTCATGACCTTAGCATGGGTGTGATTCATCTATAATAAATGTATGTATGTGATATTTTGAAGTAATAAAATACAGTACCAATTAAGAAAATATGCATGTGTCGTGCTTTTTCTTCAAAGAATAAAATGAGCCTTCCCTCACACTTACCATCTGCATAGAACTATGCAGACAGTTCCCCGAGGCTTGGGTCTGGGCAATACACTATGCTGATAAAACTGTTTCAAGCATTATCAGCATATTGTACAGGTGGTTTAGAAGCCGAAAAAAGGAAAACTTCCCTCTTGGAATAAGTTCCCTAACAATAGAGCAGACATGGAAAGCACAGAAAGATGACAGCAATAAAGAAGAGTAACAATGAATAGACAGAGGAAGAGAGAAGATAAAAAGTAAGAGTAAGAATTACGAGAACGATACCATCGTCAATTATTGCAGTGTGAATAACCACCAACTCAGATGCATGAAATCATAAATGCAAAATTGTGGAAGTCTCTCCACAAGACGATGAAGCAATATTCTTTCGCGATACCAGAACTCTCGCTCTCTTAGCATCCCCTCACATCTTACCACCAAGCAAGTCGCCCGAAGCTGACTTCCCTGGAATGATCGTCCAGATCATCGGGCACTGAACACAAGATCCTGCAATGGTGGCAACATATTCTCAGTCTTGAAGTAAATCTTGCTGGTGATATCTTCTCAGTAGGAAGGAGTTGCTGTGATCCAAACAACCCTTGCATGGTCTCTAGTGGGGATAGGAATGCAATGCCGAAAAACACAACATGCCTCAATTTCTCTTGTATGGACTCCAGTGTGTGTCAAAGATTCTTCATATGTCACATGATATATTAAGACTGCAACCTGCATGACGAGAAAACAATTCCTCTTTAGAGACACAACGCCGAAAAGTCTTGAGGAAAATGCCGAAAGGAAAATACAACACACCTGACACATCTTGCACAAACTCCACTGGGTTATATTAGGAAGAATTAACACAACACTTAAAATTGTTGAGACAGTTCTAAAGGCATATAAATAAAAAATTTCAAACACCCAAATTCAACTTGCTCGTTGATTGTATCCAAGTGATATTGTTAGAGAATATGATTTATCGCGAAAATGAATTTTTCCAGCATATTCTGCAAATCAGTGTAGCGTCCTGCAGTTATATAACACAGTCTAGTTGTTTACAGACGAATCGCAGATGTTCAATAGTAGCGCACAAAGAGTTATCATTGGCCCAGACATATAGGGACTGCCAGTAACGAAATAAAAGTCTCAGAAATGAATAAATTACATTTTAACCTAGCAAATAGTCAACATTTCCTGCGATAAATCACCTTCTCTAGGTATTGTATGCAGACCATCTTCGCAGATTTTTCGCATGTCGTTCATCCACGTGAGTGCCAGTTTCTTTGTGCAGTGTGTATATAAGTCGTGATGGAATGATCTTATATTGTTCACATCAACCCTCATCACTTGCTGATTCTGTAATATATGCTTATAATCCGTGAAAGACATTTTATTTTTGACGACACACTTCTGGATCCCTAAGGCACGTTTAACCTCCTTGGTGGAACACTTGTAGGTATATAGTTTCACTCTCAGCCTGAAATACTCAACCATATCATCTCCACCATACTCATCTTTAAACTTGCGAATCACCTTTTTGTTCATTGGTGAATAGCAAGGATGAGTGGGTGGGTACCCGCTCGTGTCGAATTCAGACATGAATGCCAGGTCTGAGGCGAGATCTTGGTAAAAATCATCAGTTTCGATCCGGTACACAAAGAAATTGTGTCCATGTATGCCAGCTCTAGCTTACTGGCATACATCGGTTTCATTACATCATAATGAAACCGGTATATCAAAGTCTTCGAGGATCGAGTACTGCAAATCCCGCATAAATTGGTTTATCAAACTGTATGTTTTCATGTTTCATTTTGATGAGAGAGAGTGTTTCGTCGTAGTTTGTGCAACACTTGAAAGTTGGTTTGGAGATAAGTTTTTGGCACATTTCTCAACACATACAAGTTCCATTAGTTGTATCTTTCTCTTGTTCTCCATCAATTTTCCGAATGTGGCATTGTTCATCAACTTAAAAAAGTCTTTCTCGAATTCGTTTGCAGCCATTTTGTGATTCTCCGTATTCAAATCAATATATGGTTTCAGCCATGCCATTTGGTTGAATTGCAGTACTCGATGCACCTTCTTCAGCACCAACCCATGACTAATTAATTGCCTGTTTCAAAATAATGTAGTGAATAATGTAATTATTTTTCTGTTAAGTGTAGTCATGAGCTTAGTTTGTTTGGACCCAGGAGGGCGCTCGTTCACCGGCATGAATGGCAAGTCCTTGTGATCTTCGGGGAGTGATGATGGATATTCCTTATCTACCTCCAATATGTAGCCCACATCGCCATTATCAAGTACAGACATCACATCCAAATTGCCGTCTGACCATCTGAAGTTGGTATGTGATATGGGCAAAGACATGGCCCAGTCATACAAATTGCTTGCGTCTACATATTGGAGGTAGACCAGTGACTTGCTGGAATCATTGGTGGCAGGTAAATACTTATTGTTGGCCACACAGAGCCTCTTGACACACTGAGCAACTCCTCCCCGGATACCAGCCTCGATAAACTGATGAATGTCATAATCGGTGATCAATTCGAGCTCCACTTGGGTCTTCGAGAGCATTGCGTCGAAGGAGAAACCGGGGGCACTGATGTAACGCACACAGTCTATCTAGACCATACGTCTTCATACACAGCCCCCGGAAATTCTCAAACACATTGCATAGAAGTAGGACATCGGTCTTGAGGTATATGTTGCTGAACTCTCCATGCTTCTTAGAGTTGAATTTCATCCAGACCTGCTGGGCGTGCTGGTAGTCGCTGTTGGTGATGCTGCTGTTGGTGAGTCGATTAAAGAATGCTTCTTGAGATGGAAGTTGTGGCTCCTCGAGTTTCCCCCACGAATCTACATAGTCGTAGGGGAACACTCCTTTTCGTGTCACCAACTCCATCTCGTCTTGGCTGAAAAATCTTGCTGTATCCTTAAATTCAGTTGACGGTAGGTTCTGTGCGAGTGTTGCGAGGCTGGTAGACATGACTCGAAAAGTATCAATGAACTCTAATGTAAAATTACTATACAAACTTTTACTGAAGGTAATTAATTTTTCCTCCGCATGCAGGATTATAAAAATATCACTGGCATTATAACCTAACTGCTTGATGATAAAGTTTTCGTCATAATATGTTAGGTTAGTGGAACAGAACTGGCAATCTCTTGGGATGGCGACGAAGCTTATTACAATTGTTGCAGGCTGGTCCGATGTAATTTCTGGTCAGATGGGTATGGTTGTGGACTTTGCGATTTTTTACAGTGAAGGTTTCTGAGCAGTAGCAGCAGGTAGTGGTAAGAGTGTAGGCCGACTGCTCATCTGATGTCAGCTGTCTAATCGGTTAAGATATACTGTAAATGTCTTTCACTAAGTTACCAATTCTCACTAGATCTTGCATGAAATGTTGTGCTGCATTAAGTCCTTGGTAAATTATAGGTGTTCTGTCCAGGCTTGATGTTTTGGCTGTAGGAATTAAATCATCGTCGAATTGGATGTACAAACAATAGCTGTATGGTTAGTTCTTCTGATAGTTGTATGTGGAGGAGGTCTCAAGGTTTGGCAGGCACGTTTGCACAGGCACCAGCATGGCCTCAAAATCAAAGTAGACGATGACTGGTACATTATTGCCATTTTGGTAGTTGGCAAACTTGAGCACAGGAGGTTTGCCATCCTTCTCTGGCTGTGACATTTCTGTTCGAACTGGTGTGTACTCGTTGCAGTACCTCCTGTGCTCAGCCAATGTCTCTTCACCTGTCACAGGTTACATGTGGAATGTCATGGTACCACTTCAGGCATCTCTTGCAAATGTAAACTTTCTCCTTATGTGCTGTAACTTGAGGTCCCACCAGACGTGAAAAGTTCTCGATGTATGTGTTGTGAAAATTTTTATCTTCTGTCAACATCATTAATACATCAAAGTGTTGGTTCTTATCTTCTTTGGTAACTCTGATTGGAACAACCTTTTCTTCTTCGTCGAGAACATATATGTTGACACTTGGCTCCCTCATTCTTCCTTTCAAACATTGCAATTTGTCGTAAAGGTGTAGGGAACTCAATCCCATCAAAATTAAATTTCGACTGCAAGTCAATATATCATTGGTTGACACGTTCTGAATTCCATCCTTCAACAAATCTTACAAATATCGCCCACTTAAAAGACTTATTGTCCTCATTCTAAGGGTTGATAATGCCTTCTCTAGCCTTAATAGCTGGCAGGTCTATGTAACTGGATGCTCCCAATGGTTCAAGTTTATTAATTCTCAGCTGCAGTCTTTTATTTGATGTAAGGGTCCAGCCACTTCCCTTTCCCTGGTAATCCTCCTATTCCTGGCATATTTTGTCAAAGCTAGCCTTCACTGTATTTTCTATATCGCTTGTATTATAGAGTGGCAAATTCTTGGTTTTTGAATGCTCACTGATCGCTCTCTTCATCGTGAGGTTCAGGCTTTCCATATACACATTCCAAGAACATATTAAATTTAATTGCTCCTTGCTCTTCTATTTCAGCTTCAAGTTGCCCAATGATGATGTCTTTCTTTCATCTCCTCCAGGTTGCTGCAGATATTTGCGGTATAACTAGATGTATTTTCAGCTACATAAGTCTTCATAATACTTTTGAAAGTGGTCTCGGCCTGCACAAAACCAAACTCATTGGCTGCACCAGCCCTGACGACTAATCGTCTGCGGGAACTGCCACCAGCAGAAACCAGACGAGCAGGAATGGTACGGCTGGAGGCAGCAACATGCTGATGCTTTGCTGGAGGTGGTGCAGGTCCAATGCACTTAAGATATGTGAGCTTTCAGCTTGTCTGCTCTGGAAAACTGACGATCACACTTGCTGCATTCCAGTATCTTGTGGTCTGGGTTCATCCAGCAACCAGTCTCATGATGTCTTGCATGACAGGTTTGTATGAATGATATGTTGCAATATTTGCATCTCGATATTGCAGGCTGCTTCACGACACCAGTGCATGCTTCCAAATGTTTCCTCAATTCATTAGACCGAGCAAATGACTTCCTGCACTTGTCAAAAATATAATTTGATTCCCTGAAGGGGTTAAGTTTGCAATTGGCTTCGTGGTATAAACCATTACTACGATCATTAAACACCATATCGCAAAATCCACACTGCAATATTGGAGGTGGCATTGTACTCACCCGAGCTGAAGATGTAGATGGAAGTGAAGAGATGGAAGAAGAATAATCAATGCTGGAAACCTTGCTGTTCATGGTTATGTTTTGAAAATAACAAAATCACCTATGAACAAGGCAAAGTGAGAGAACTCAGATGATGTGTAGCCAACAAGCAGCGAACAAAGACTGAGGATGATTCAGGTCGCGTAATGTCTCTTATAGCCTCGGTATGAGATATTGACGAGCAAGTGCAAGTTCAGTATCGTCAAGTTTCGTATCGTCACAGAGCACAGTCATGGTGACCGAGGTGCTGCAACAGCGAATCATGTTTCGTGTCGTCGTCCAGGCTCGGCTCGCGCCCCAATGACTTGTCCGACAGGTTCGTCCGTGCACTCGGAGCTGGAGCCACAGGGTCGGCACGCGACTACAGCTGCGCGAGTGTCGTCATCTTCCTTCAGCCCCTCGCTACCTCGAGCAGGAAAGATGTTTCTCGCAACTAAACTCTACTCGACACAAAAATTCTGCTACTGAAATACTTTTGGTCGATTGCAAGTAGTAGTATGTTGTAGATTCTAGTACACACTCGTAATTTTAATACTTTCGAGACATTTGCAAACAGTAGTATTTGGTACACTCATAACTTTAATACTTTGTATGGGAATTCAGGGATTTATTTTGTTTGACGTGCTAACATTGAAATAATATACATCCATATTCGTAATTGTACCAAGTTTAGCAGCAACTAGTTTAAACTCATCCAACAAGCAGTATGAAATGGCAACACTTTTATGTATCAGAATAGTTAACCTTATTTGTGAATCGTTAAACCTCAATTTCTGTATGGTACATTGACATAAGCAGTCATTTATACATTAGTGTTGAACAGTTAAGCTATTTTTGCCAGCAGTTTTTCCTTTAAGTAACCAACAATAGTATTAAACTTTTTTTGTCTATGTTGACATTTTTTGTGACATTAAGGTACATCTGAAGTGAAAATATTTTTATTTTCACAAATCAATTTTATTTGACACAAAAAAAATTATATTTATATTTCAGCTCTCCTGCTCAATCATACAGTTTTCTTTTGCATTGAGTCAAATACTTTTCCCAATATTTTGAAAGCTTGTATTACACAGTCAACAAAAGCAGTGGGATATTTTACCGATGGGAAACTCGATCGGGCTGCATCTTCTGCCAAATCAGGTGGAGACGAACTGCATTTTCTCTTCTTTGAAGGACCAGCTTCCGATGTTTTGCGTTTCTTCCGACTGGAGACATTATCTTGAGTGATGACTGCAGGAACTGTAGTACTCTGCAACTGGACTGTAGTGCAGTCTGACACATGCAGCGAAATATTGTCACAGTGGTTGATTGCAAAGACGATCACGTGCAAATGCACGACAATGTTTACCGCGATAATTGAAGAGAAAGTGATATGTTATGTAGTAGAGAGTTGTGTTTCCATGATAGCAAACATAAATGTTTGATATTAATAGGTCTATATTTTATGGTGCGAAAATGATTAATTCAATAACAGTGTTAAACTACAGATATTATGTGTTTTACAGCAGTTTATTATATTCTCACTGTATTAGCCATGGACATAACGAGTTTTGACTCGGTTTGTCTGTTAGGGACATAACGAATTATGCTGCAGTTGTGTTCATGGACAAAACGTGATCTGTTGCAGTATGGGTTTTTCGAAGCCTGTGTAACCTTGGACAATATGAGATATTAAAGACTACAGATATTCAGCATTGTGTATTCGAAACGGAAGAACAACATGGTACCAAAAATTCAATTTCGGAAATATTTGGACATAAAGAGTATTGCAACTGGACGACTCAAGAAAGATTTTCCACTCGTGTCGTAAAGTATTAATATACAATAATGTTGGATTGGATACAACTTTGGATGACAAATGCAAAACACTTTATCTCCTATATAAAACACACGTGTCTGGAAGAACTTCTATGCTAACATTTTCCTTGCGCACATTTGTGGGTAGGGGGTAGATTGTAGCCATGCAATTTTCCTGTAGTATTATTGCATTTCCACACATGTAGGGTCAGTTAGGGTAATCATGCATGTGCTTCTTATTTTGGCATAGTAACAACTTAAATTGAAACTTAGATGATAAGCGACCTGTCAAATACAAAGTGTATTCGGAAAAGCTACATTTTAGAATACATTTGTTGGTTTTTCAGTTTGTGTTTGCTAGGCTGTAGTGTCGTTTGGTGAATTCGACGGAAGTTTGATAGATAGATTGTGATGATGACAGAGAAAATATACAACTAAGAAGGTTGCAACTGTAACTCATCCTCAGCATATAGCCTGTCATTTTTCGTTACTTCTCTTGAACGACACTGCAATGTATGTATCGAACCTTTAGGAAACTGCAGGGTCACTGCTTCAATCACCTGTTAGTCTAACCACAGCTCAAAGTGTCGGTTACACGTTAAAAGCAGGTAGTCAAACAACAGTTTCGACTCAGGAAAACCTCCAGCCAAGGCTGACCTGAAGTTTAGCTAAAGTTGTTAAAATCGGGTCATAGAAAATCAAACAAACCATTTTCTTTAAGTACATAAACGATATTTACTGCATTAAATACATTAAGAGGATGTATCAAATTACTGAATTTGACAAATTTATGCCACGTATTATTTGCTTTGATATTTGTTTGTGTGCATACATTTAAGATGCACCAGAGGAAAACAGTGGCAACTTGAGTGGCACTGTAATAAGCAGGTATTGCAAACAGCATTGCTTTATGTTTTGCAGGGTCGTGGATAATCCTTGTGAGCAAGTACGTTGAGGGTTAGGGGAGAGGACACGGTGTTCCGAAGTTGTCGAGAAGTGCACTAATTTTATCTTTGACGTCGTGGCGTGATGTAAGAATGAGGAACAACTCCAGGATACCTCTTGTAGCAACTCGAGGTGTCCTGAAGGCAGAATAGTATATTAGTGTAATTTTTCGTCCTAGACGGGACCGCAGTAGCCGAATGGTTAGACAGTTCGCTTCCCACCAAGGCGATCTGGATTCGATTCCCGGCGGGGTAGGTCCTTGGATTTTCGCGTGTGGGAATCGTGCTGGCCGATGCAGTTGGTCGGCGGGTTTTCTTGTGAATCCCCCATTTCCCCGGTCCCTTCATTCTGGCGCTGCTCCATATTCACCTCATATCATCCCACATGTTGAGTGCTGACCAGAACTCTCACTCACTCGTCCTAGTATGTTAATTCTCACGAATGATTACACTGGTACATCTCATCAACAAGACAATGTTCGTACTTGCACTGCAAATATATGTATGGAGTGGCTGTATTAATCTTATGGCTCACCAGGTCGACTGTATGTCTTTGATACAATTACAAAGGTGGGATGAGCTCGCACAACTCCTGTCTGGTAGTGATACTGAAGGATATATACAAAAAGTTAGTTGTTGAGGGTGCACATACAAACTGTAGGACTCTCTTGATACCGGAATATGTTCTTTATTGGTTTCAGAGGGCTCGTTACATCCTACTGACATTGGAACAGCAATATTCCCGAACTAAATAATTATACTTTCAAGTGATCGTTATAATAGTCATGTCATTTCAAAACAGGTAGCTTATTTTTATTTTCGCATAATCACTTTTAGCTGCCAATCCTTTTTTTTTTTTTTTGTTTCGTGAGTGAATTTACTAAATTTACATTTCAAACTAAGATAGTTTTTCTGACAACAGTACAGCTTAAATTTACCATTGACTTGATGCAGCTTAAATATCAACCTAGATTGCGAATTTATACTGTTTCAAGATTGAACCAAGCTTGCACAGACAAGTCTATATCCTTGACTCAAGCCTACTGTGACAAGCCACTAGCTTGAATCAGGTCTGAATAGTGCAAACAAGTTTATACTTTGTAAGCTTTGGTCAAGCTTGCTCCCTAAGATTGACTTTATAAACCTGCTTATTATAAGTGAATATACAGTTTTTCCTTTATATTTTTACATTCATTCAATAATTGGTTTTTGATGTTAATACTTTGTTGACTTGGAATTTTATTTACCAACAGGAAAATTTCCTGCACCTGCCGGGTTTCGAACCTGCTACCTTTGCATTATTATACAGACATGCTTGCCATGATACTTGGTAAACACACAAGAATGGTTGGACAACGATTCATTTGTATACGTAATTTATTGTAAGTGTCTAATATTCCGAAAAGGATAAAAGGTTAAAATTTTACAAATTCGATACAATATTTTTTGATTTTCTAAAAATGATATTAGCATATAGATTGGTTTACCTTTGTAATGGCTTTGGTAATTTACAAATATACACAAAAACATAGTAAAAATATTCTGGAACAATCTTGATGGACACTTACATCTAGTCTCATGAACAAGGACGATATGTCTGATTTAAGGATATTGCAATGTAAGGTTTTATCAAGCTTAATATAGGCTTGCAGCAAGCTCATTAGCAATCCCGCTATGTAAGTAAAATAAAAGTATATGCTTAGGCCCTACTGCAAAATTAATTCTATCTTGCTGCAAGTCTGCTTAGCCAGCTTACAATGCAAGTCAAAGTCAAGTAAAATGAATGCTTGCCACCAGCTTTGTATAAGTTTACAGAAATTTTGTTAGCGAATTTGCAATAATAATACCGGTTTTCGAATTCAAGTAAAATACAAGCTTTCCACATGTTTGATGAAGGTCTACATTAAGTATCATTACCAAATTTGCTATGTGATTCTAATTTACGTGAAATGTAGTTTTGCTGCAATATAAATTCAGGCTTGCATCACGTTGCATGAGTAAACTTGGCAAACGAGTCAAATTCAACTGAAAAGAAAGCTTGTCATAAGTGTCAAATATAGTTAAGTCAGACTTACACCTCCTATTCTTAGTACTCCAAACAAAACAAAGTTTTAAAATTACATAATAGTAGCTGCCTAGCTAACAACTGAGTAACATTTGCGAAGAAACCAGCTCGCAGCATACATCATATGACGCGTTTACTTGACTTGAAGGAAATAGGTTGATACGTGCCACATGTTCAGCTTCCTCAAGTCTTCTGCAAGCTTGCCTAAGGCAAGTTTTCTCAGGGCAATTAGAAACTAGGCTTGAAAATAGCTCAAATAAACGTTATTATGGTTAACTAGCTCAGCAAGTTCGGCGCAAGATAACGAGTTATGCTATGAGGTGGTTTCCTGAAGAGCGTCCTTCTGTTGAACTAAGAACATGAACTAATTCTCTCACAAGAAGAAGTGATTTCAAAGCAGCGTTTGCCATTCTTAATTAAAAGTAATGTTTGCATATTATATCGTCTAATTCTGTTCACCTATAAAAGAACCAGTAATTAATATTTTATGAATAACAACGTGTAAATGCTTTAAAAGGAAGTGTTACATCCATGTATGTTTGGAAAGTATATACACATTAACTAACCAGAAAATACAACAGTTTAAACAGTTGTGTAAGACAATCGATTACAAAAAGTGTTAAAGCCAATGAACAGTGAACACTACCTGATAATATTTATTAAAGTTGCGTCGTCGATGAAGAGACCTTGGGATGTAAAAATGTTGGCTTTTGAACACTGGGACTCGCTTGAACACAAATGGCTGCGAGCGAAGCCTCTGCTGCCAAATCTGCATTATTCGCTAGATGACTCCGCTGATATTCACATCGACTTCAGTGCCTGAAAGTGGGCAAGTAGAAGTTAAACATTTTGTCCACTTCATAGATTCAATCACACATTTATTTCAAGGCAATTGTACACTGAATGTTGTCACTTTTTGCTGATCAGTAAAATTATTACGATTTGGTTCCTACTGATGCATAGGCTGCAGGCTGCGGTGCCATAGTTTCGCATCGTGGCGTCAACCATCTTGTATTACATCACCACCACCATCTTGGATCAAACCGCCATATTTGATGACATCATAGCAATCATCTTGGATTACATCACTTTCCAAACTTTCTAAAACATTCCAAAATTAACAAATTTCCTAAAATTTATAAAATTTTCCAAAAAAAATTTAAAAAAATTTTTGGATCAATTTACAATCTGAGAATAACTTACAAGCCAATATTCAACAGTCATTTGTTTAAATGTTCCTAGTGGCTGCCATATTTAAATATAAAAATTTGAAGCCGTATAATAGACTTGGTCGATAATCGCTAGTCATATTAATCGATTAATATAATTTAGATTTGTATTTATTCCACAGTTGGTCGCCTTAGGGCCGGTTTTACCACCTTCAGCTAAACTTCAAGTCAGTCTTAGCTGGAGGTTAAATCGAAAATTTGGTTTTACCACCTCTGGCTAACGTGTGACTGACACTTTAACCTGTGGCTATCTTAACAGGCAGATGAAGCAGTGGTTATGTAGTTGGCTGGAGGTTAAATACGTACGTACTACGTCACAGTTTCGTTCAAGTGAAGTAGCGAGCAATGGCGGTC